>PISX010001940.1:84645-176620 GCA_004024625.1 Mellivora capensis | reverse complement strand
GAGAAAGTGGGGGCAGATGTGTCAAAAAATAAAAAGGCAGCATGAGCGAGAGCCATGGCCTGGAAGCTAAGTGAACTTTAGGGAGGTGGGAGTCCAGTAGCTTGGGTGTGCCAGTCAGACCCAGGCGTGAATCTCTTCTCTCGAACTTTCTGGGGGGTCTGACCTTAGGCAGGTTACTTTACGGCTTAGGGCTTCAATCTCCTGATCCATCAGAGGACGACTGTGGGGACTAAATAAGAGAATGTTCGTGTGCCGCACAGTGACTGCATACTTGAACATGGGTAGGAGAATAAAAAAAGTTCTCATCACAAGAAAAAAAAAAACCTGTGTAACTCTATGTTGTGATGGGGGTTAACGAGGCTCATTTGGCCATCATTTCACAACATATACAAATATGGAATCATTACGTCGTACAGCTGAAGTTTAGATAATGTTATACGTCAACTGTATCTCAGTAAAGGGAAGAAAATTAAGAATGAAAGAAGTTATAACCAAATATCCTACAAACATTAAAAGAAACTACTGTAACAAATTTTTGCATATAAATATAAAAATAGATTTGTAATGAAGAAACTACAAGTTGCCAAAACTGCCTCAAGGAAAAATAAAATATCAGGGTGCCAGGGAGGCTCAGTCGGTTAGGTGCCTGCCTCTGGCTGAGGTCATGATCTCAGGGTCCTGGGATTGAATCCCCAGTCAGGCTCCTTGCTCAGAAGGGAGTCTGCTTCTTCCTCTCCCTCTGTGCTTGCTCTCTCTCTCAAATAAAAAAATTAAAATAAAATTTAAAAAAAAAACAAAAAGAAAGAAAGAAAAGAGAAAATACCTAAGTTGCCCTGTAGTGATAAAATATTCTAAATTTGTAGTTTACAATCTTCCCTCAAAGAGATTCCAGACCCAGAGTTTTTCCTGAAGGAACAAGCAATTCCAGTCCTTAGACAGCTATTTCAAGATATAGAAAAAGAGGGACGATTCCCAACTTCCCACATGAAGCTATCACAAACGTGATATCAAAACCTGATAAGAACAGTATGAGAAAGGATCATTATAGGCCAATTTGACATAAAGGCAAAAATTCTAAGCAGTATTAGAAAGCTGAATGCAGAAGCCTAAAAAGAGGATAATCCATTATAACCAAGTTGGGTTTAACTTAGTCACGCAAAGACGATTCAACACAAAAAGTGGTTACTGCCGATTTACCATGTGAACAGATGAAAGGAGGAAATTGCCATGCTCCTCTCGTTAGATGCCAGAAAGATATTTGATGAGATTTAACACTCGTTCATGATTAAAGATGAAAAACTTTTTAGCAAGTTAGAAATAGAGGAGAAAGTCCTTAACCTGGAAAAGATAACCGTCATTCTATTAAGACCTAGAATAATTCTGTTCCCAAAAGTGACTTCTCTTAATAAACTGATTTGAGCCAGGACCTCCTGGAAGGGGTGCCTTGATCCAGGAGTGAGTGTAATGATAGAAGTTTCTGGACCACTGTGGTCAGGCAGAGGAAATGTTTTTGCTAAGCCCTGTGGTGCTCTTCAGATCGTATTAAAATGCATAGACTGCTGTTTATCAATTTTCATTCACCCAATAAAAACTTATTAAATATCAAAAAAAATAAATAAAATGTCACTGTATAAAATTGTACACTAATGCCGGATCTATGCTCCTCAAAATGACGATAAAAAGCCTATCCTGGGGCGCCTGGGTGGCTCAGTGGGTTAAGCCTCTGCCTTCGGCTCAGGTCATGATCTCAGGGTCCTGGGATCGAGCCCCCGCATCGGGCTCTCTGCTCAACAGGGAGCCTGCTTCTCCCTCTCCCTCTGCCTGCTGCTCCCCCTGCTTGTGCTCTCTCTCTCCCCCCCCACAGCCCGACAAATAAATAAATAAATCTTAAAAAAAAAAAAAACCTATCCTTACATTAGAAAAAAATCTATAGGATGAATTCCCAGAATCCCTGTTTGGTAAGATTACAGGTAAATTTTATTTTATTAGAGCTCTTTCTTCACTGATTAAATAAATATTTATTGAACATACCTATTAGATGTAATACACCATGTGAGGTTGTGGAATAAAAAGGAAATACAGAAAATGGTTAGAAATGTGGCCTTCGCTGCCAGACTGAGTTCAGGGCAAGCCTCTGCTCCTCACTAGCTGTGCAACCTTGGGTAAGTTGTTTAACTCCTCTGTTCCTCAGTTTGCCCATCTATAAAATGATGTTTTTTTTTTTAAAAGGAGAAGAAAATGCATGTAAATTGTTGGCCTATAGCATCTGAACAAAAAAAATAGCAATTATCACCTGAAAGGAAAACATAATTACGTAGCAAAAGAAAGGGGCAGATGAAATGTTCTCAGGGCTCAGAAAAGGGGGCAAGAAGACATCAGAAACTGGAGGAGGATGAAGGAAGGCTTCCTGGAGGAGGTAGCATCAAAGCTGCGCCTTGAAAGCTAAGTGTTTCAACAGGCAAAGGAGAGGCAGAAGGATATTCCAGAGAGAATGCCCAGCATGAGCAAATGCCCAGAGATGACAAAGTGTCTGGGTTAAAGGCATCAGTCAGGTGGAGCTGAAGCACAGTGGTTTGATTGTATCAGGGCCTGGGGCCAATTCCAGAGGTCTTATTGCACACTGTGCCAAATGGTGTGTGGCAGCTACCCCCTGCCCCTCAATTTCACCAACTGTAGAATGAGGCCACTGGAATCAGTTCCCCCGGGGCCCCCAGCCCTCCAGGACATTTCATTCTACAGAACCCAATCTCCCCAACTCCTAAGTGCTTCCACATGTCAACCCTGCCCTGGCTCCTTATCTGTGCTTGCACAATGCAGCCAGCCAGCCTGGATCCCAGGCCTTGGACAGCCTCCCCACGGGTCTGAAGTGCACAGCTCTCCCAGGGCCCCCCGGGACCTGTGGCCCCCTGCTCCAGCAGAAACACAACACTCAGGGTGGTGGGCCCTGTGGAAACATTAGCCTCCTTTCCCCCTTCGGGCCTCTGGGCCTCGGCAGTGCCTGAGGGCAACATGGGTTTATTTGGGGTCAGCGGGATGCAGAGAATGTTATCATTCTCAGGGAACTCCAAGTTCTCAATGCTTATTCTGGCCCCTCTCCTAGGGTGCTGCAGGCGCGATGGGGCCAGGAGGCCTCCCTCCTGCTCCAGTACCACCAAGAACTCCCCATTCCAAAAGAGGTTTCAGGTTTCAGAGAAATGAAGTAAGAGCCTGAAGGGGCAGCTGTCCATAGCTGCCAGGGCAGAGGACCGAGCAGGGATGGAGGTTCAAGCTGTGTCCTCCTTCTTGTCCCTTGACCCCCACTCCCGCAGAGGGCAAGCCTTTGCTTTTTCAACTTGGAATCTGGGAATTCTAGCATCTCAGAATCCGAGACTCTTAAAATCTTCAAACTAATGGACTCAGGCTACCAGGACCCTAAGAGTCGTGGAAACTTAAACCTCCTAGAATCCTAAAATTCTAGAAATTCCAAATCAGAATCATTGTGTCCAGGAAAGGGGCAGGTTCCAGCATTTCCTAACTATGTGACTTTGAGCGAGTTACTCAGCATCTCCGTGCTTCCATGTCCTCCTATGCAAAATGGGGGGAGTAATAGTACCTACTCCCTAGGGTTATTGTATTGAGTTATGATGTCAACATATCGTATGTATGTATAAAGCACTGAGAACAGTGCCCAGCACATGGAAGTCACCAGAGAAATGACAGTTATAGTTCTAATACCACACTGCAAGGTGACAGGGGTCCCCGGCCTCCCCATCTAGAATTTTCCCCCATTCAATACCACCTCTCAAGAGAATGAGGAGGGGACCAGCCTTGGGACCAGAGAGACCCCTTAATGATGGCCCCACCCACCCCACCCCCGGAGAGAGACACTACTGTGGACAATTTCCATGCAAGAGACAGGTTTCCCATCACCCAGAAATATAACGGGCAGAACCACATCTCCTCCCAGAGCGAGGAACTGTGGCAGGAGGAATCGGTGAAAGGCTCAGGGATGGTTCACAGCTCTCAGGGTTGACTGTGCTCAGCTGGGGCTGCCGTCTTCAGGGGGCTCCGTTAGACCATAACATCTGAGATCGCTCACTTGCATGTCTGGCATTCTGACAGGGATGGCGGGAAGGCTGCACTCAACTGGGCCTCTCCAGCTTCAGGGCTGCCCCTTCTCCAGGAGGCTTCTCTACCAGGTTTCTCTTTCAGGGCACCCAGACCTCTTACGTCATAGCCCAGGGCTCTCAAAAGGACCTGAGTAGAGTTGCCAGCTTGGGCCGGCGTGATAGGCAGAAATCCAAGGTGGTCCCCAAGATTCCCAGCCACTGGTGTATGTGTCCATATAATCCCTTTCCCTTGAGTGTGAGCTGGACCTGAAATATGATAGGTTACATGGGTCAGGGGACCCCGTAAGGCAAAGATGATGGCACAGATCACATCGCATAATGCAAGGCTCCAACACAACAGACTGGAGGGAATTCCCCAACTGGCCC
Organism: Mellivora capensis; assembly: GCA_004024625.1. Lineage (NCBI taxonomy): Eukaryota > Metazoa > Chordata > Mammalia > Carnivora > Mustelidae > Mellivora > Mellivora capensis. The sequence continues at coordinate 172,145 of PISX010001940.1, read as the reverse complement.
TGAAGAGTTGAAGCAGCCACGTTAAGGGAGGGCCATGCCGCTAGGACCTGAGCGCTGCCCCTGGGTGCCAAGGGAGACTCCTGGCTGAAAGCCAGAAGAAAAATGGGGACTCGGTCTTCCAACCACAAAAAGATGAATGTTGCAAACAGAACTCAGGAGGACCCGGAGCCTCACCTGTGAGCACAGCCCCACCTGACCCCTTGCGGCTGGAACTGGAGAAGCATCAGTTGCCCTAGACTGTGTGGTTAAAGGAGGAGACACAGGGCTAGCATGAGTGAGGACCACGCTGGATGAGAGTACGGAGAGGGATGGTTCATCTAGGGCCAGCCTTGGACACAAATGGTTGCAAGTACAGTCAATTTCCTGAGGCCTAGGTCCTGTCTAGTCCCAGAACACACCCTTGTGGCTGGTTACCAGGTTTCTAGGTCAGGCATACCCCCACAGTAGGTAAACTGTTTTAGTAGAGATGGCTTACGATATCTGGCCTTGTCCCCTCTTGCTGATCTTGCAGCCTATTTCCTGTTACTTCAAAGTAGGCGTGGTTGGGGGCACCTGCGTGGCCCAGCCGGGTGAGTGTCTGACTCTTGGTTTCGGCTCAAGTCATGATCTCATGGGTCATGGGATCAAGCCTTGCATCAGGCTTCACACTCAGTGGGGAGTGTGCTTGACATTCTCAGACCTCTCTGTCCCTCCCCCCTTGTGCTTGTGCTCTCTCTTTCTCTCTCTCCCAGATAAATAAATCTTTAAAAAAAAAAAAAGTAAGCATGTTTTAACTAGAAGGATTCATAAGAGTCATCTAGTCTAAACCCTTTATTTGTTTGTTTGTTTATTTGAGAAAGAGAAAAAGCACGTGGAGGGTGGGGGTAAGGTGCATGATCTCCTAACCCTGAGATCATGACCTGAGCTGAACTCAGGAGTCTGTTGCTTAATCAACAGAGCCACCCAGATGCCCCTACACCCCTTAATGTGGAGTGAGAGTCTCAAGAGAAGAGGGCATTTTCCCAGGTCCCGTAGCAAAGCAGAAAGCATAGTTTCTAGTCCAGGTGTCTGGACTCCCAGGCTAGGGCCGCCTCCATTCAGCTTATCTCTGTGCTCAGTGCACCATTCCCTCCTCTGGGCCCAAGGGAAGGGCACTCGTTTTGCCTGGGCCCTCCACCTCTCCTGGGCCCCACCCTGCCTTGACCACTTGGGAATTCTAAGACTCACCATTTCTACTCCCCTGGGTCTGAGACATTAAGAAGGAAACTCGGGATTTTCCAGATACTGAACCCCAACATGCCTCCAGAAGAGGACTGGCAAGGCGAGGAGCCTTGCTGACACAACCCATCCGCGGCCCAGAGCTGCAGAGCTGGCTTCCACACTGTGTCCTGGTGTGTATCTTCCCCTGACCCACCCTGGGATCCTAGGCAAATCACACCCCGTGCCTTCTGTTTCCTCCCTGTAAGTGAAGACAGTGTGCCCTGACAGGTGAGGGGGACTAAGTGCATGCCCTCTGAGGATCGCAAAGGGGTAAACTCCTGGGCAGAGTTTTTCAGAGTTTGTCTTCCAAGGGAAACCTCAGCTCCTGCTTCCTAATAAGCCATCCCTGTGCCTCCAACTAAGGGTCCCAGCCTCCCCTCATTCCAGTCTCCTTGTCCATCTCCTTCCCCTTCTCCAGTGAAAATAGAAAACCAAGGGCCTGGGCCTCCATCCCTAGGAATTCTTCGGAACTCCTAACCCTGCCCAAATGTCACCTCCTTGGGGAAGTCTTCCCAATGTCCTTACCTACAATAGCATCTTCCTTCTCATCTGTCCTTTTCTCCTGCTCGTCCTTTTTATAATGGCACTTATCACTGCCAGAAACTACAGTAGGCATTTATTGGTTTACTTGGTGATCATCTGTTTCCTACACTAGATGAGAAGTAAGCATCTATCATTTGCCGCCATATCTGCAGTTACATAATAACGCTCAAAGAGTATTTGTTGAACAAATGAATGAATGAATGAATGGAATCTAAACTAAACACAGCAGCAACCTTCAGTGTTTAGCCAGGATCATGTCTGACATACCAGTTGCAAAGTGAAGAAAATAATGTGCAAGATGACAGGTCTGAGCAGCCCATCCCACGCTGGTCCCTCTCTCCCCTGGCTCTTGATATACCTAGAATCTAAACCCCTCACTCACCACTGATTAACAAATTGTGGAGACAGCCCCAAAAGCACTGATGTCTGGAAATGAGCAAGCAGTGTAGGTGTGAGTCTGGCCTTTCTCCCAAGCTTATTGAAGGCATATTCACCTTTTTGTCCACCCCCAGAGTGCCTAACAAATGCCATTTGGGTCATTGTCCCTCAATAAATTAATGAATTAGTGAACAAGGGAGTGAATGAGTGAGTGAGTGGGGATGGACAGACTATCAGATGTATAGGTGGATGTTGGATAGATGTTGGATGAATGGATGGATGGGTGGAGAGATAGAAAAAAGGAAGGAAGAGTCAACATATTGATGGATGGATGGATGGATGGATGGGTGATGAGTGATAGTAAGGGGAATGGACAGATGATGGAGAGATGGATAGATAGATGAATAATTACTGGATAATTGAGAAAAATGGTTGGGTGAATGGGTAAGTAAGTACATAGATTTGATTTACTATGTCTCAAAATCTCCAAAGGCACAGCACCAAGGAAGCAGATTTGCTCTGTGTCCCTAAAAGATAGAGTTAGGATCCTTAAAACAATAGGAAAGTAGTTTTCAGCTCATTAGAAGGTAGAAGTTTTTGTCCTAGAGATGTGCAAATAGAAAATAGGCACCCCTCTCCCCCATCAGGGGACTGAGGTAGGCAAGAATCTAGATCTTATGTCCTCATTCTCTACCCTGAATCTTGGGGATTTTCTACCTTGATACCTTTTCCTAGGGTGGAGAGCAGAGTCCATGACAACTGAGCTCACACTGTGAGCACTTAACATAGACACACTCCTAAGAACAGCCCATGAGGTTGGGACTGCTTTGTCCAGGCTGCCTTATGGGCAAGAATGCTAAAATCCCAGAACCCTAAAACGCAGAGACTGACTGTATAGCCTTGACAAATTGTTACCCTCTCTGATCATCAGTGACATCACGAGTCAAGTGGAGACACCAATGCCTTTCTATAGAGCTGCTGGCATAGTGAGCTGAAGGAATTACGTAATGTGCCGCCTCATGCCGTACTGGGTGCGTTGAAAGTTACAGTATTGGCACCGATACTGGTTTTAGCCTTGATGTCAGGATTCAAATCCACATCTGTATTTGTATTCATATTTACTAGAAATATGATCTTAGGATAACACGTATGACATATCATTGCCATAGACTCATAAATCTAGAACCACAGATTCATGGATCGAAGTAACAAATTATTAGAAACTGACCATCTCAGAAGTTTAGAACTATAGAATTACCAAATTTTAGAGCCACCAATGGTTCATTTCATCGACTCCCAGAAACTCCTAGGACCTCTGAGGTCAGGAGCCCAGCTACCCCAACCAGCCTCTCCCCAGGACAGATGCCCCTCTCCACTGTCCTTCACCCCAATCTGCAGGCCAAAACACCCTCCGAGCCCACCTTTGGGTGCCTGGCCAGACCCCTTGGCCCTTTACTCCTGTTCTCAGACAACCCAGAATCCCAGGAATTCGTGGCCACCGCGAGTGGAGGCCTGCGATTGGGCCTGGGGGATGGTGAAATATGGAAGCTCCCAGAGTTGGGCCTGGTGGGGAAGGCCACATTTTCTGTGTCATGTTCTATTGCACGCCAATCAATTACAGTGCGCCCTATATAAACACATCATGAGGGCTTTGACAGGGGGCCGGGGTGAAGTTGGGTGTCAGGGTAAAACAGGGGATAATAAAATCACTGGAGATTTATTTCTCTAAATTGGAAACTTCATGCTTACACCTGACTAAATCATCAGGCTGAAATTGGAGCCGACTCCCACGGAAAACACATGTAACCTTATCCCATCTTTGTTTAACGGCGACCCATCAAGACGCCTGATGGATTCTGCAGATGCGGCCAGCGTCCTCCTTTGGCTCCTTGAGTTCTGGGGGTCTCAATCAGACCTGTCTTCACTGTGCCCACCCTGCTCTCTGGTTCCTCTTCCAAGACTGGCCAGCACAGCCTCTCCTACAGACGGTGTCCATGTGGGTCTCCTGCCCCACCCCACCCCCGCAGCTTCCCTTTGCTTCCAGACCTGAGAGGACCCCCTTTGTGTACCTAGGATGTACCTAACATCCTCCTTTGGCATGAATCCGTCCCCCCTTGCTGCAGAGGGCCAATGTCGAATAACAGGAGAGGAAGCTGGGACATCAAGAAAAGAGCTCTAGGCTAGAAATTGTCTGCCCTGGGTTCAGAACATAGTTCTCCAATAAAATCCCTTTTCACTCCGGGTAAAATAACTTTGCTACTTCCTTTTGTCCTGTCTCTTCTCTCATAGAACTTTTATGAAGATTTGTTGAATTAAGGGATTAACGATGCTTTATAATTCATAAACGATGGTATATATTTGTATATAGTTCTCCACGTGAATCATGAAGCCTGTAGGTGGTACCAGGAGATAGTATGAAGCCATCCACCTCCCGTGTTAAGGAATCCCTCCTTGAGCAGGAATAACCAGCCAACCTTGCTGGGAGGAGGAATTCGGAAGGAAAGTAAATCAGTAAGCCCCCTCTGTGTGCTGGGCACTGCAGTACTGCAGCGAACACAAATATTTCAAATGATGCCTACATTCTAGATAAGAGTTACACCCACTCCAAAGAGGACAAATCAGAGATCAGAGGGGTTGCCTAACTCCCCCAAATCACACAGCCAGCATTGATCAGAACCAGGCCGTCGACTAGGTTTGTCAGACTCCAAAGTTCATTAAAATGTATGACAAGGGCTCCGTGAAGCCTAAGGGAGAAAAGATGGGCAGTAGGTTTCAGGGCTCAGTGCGGACACCTTCCCCTCTCCCAGCCCCTCCCTTTAAGTCCATAAATTCTTACACACACAAACACACTCACCCCAGTGCGCACCGCAGGTGGTCGGGGGCTGGGAGGCCGGAGCCGAGGCTCACAGGGCTTCAGGCTCACACCTCCACCACCACCCTGCCCTTCGGGTGGAGCAGGGAGGGCTGGGTAGAGCGGGAGGAGCCCTGTGTGTCATTTTCGGCAGCAGTCAGCAGAGAGCCTTGCAAAGTGCAAGATGGCTTTTTTAGCCCAGCATAAGGATCTAGTTAAAAACCAATAAATCAGCAGTGAAATGTGCATAGCAGCCTTCTCTGTAAAATCAACATAGCTTGCTCCTCTGCAGGGAGCCTTCTGACGGCCAGGCTGAAGTGGAGGGCTCAGGCAGAGCCCTCCTCTGTCCCACAGGGGCCTTGGGGAGAAGGGTCCTCACTTCCCCCCCCCCCCCCGCCCCCCGCCCCCTCGCCACAACCGGAGAAGATGAGAGCCAGGCCACCTGGGCCCTGCCTAGGCGGCGCCTACACTAGAGACGTCTCCCTCTCTAGCCGCACAGATCAAGAACTGTGTGAGCGGGACCCAGACGGCTCTCCACCGCCCCCACCCAGCTCCCCGTGACACAGAAAATCGAATTAGGAGATGGATGAGCTGGGGAGTGGAGGAGAAGGGGGAGACCCGGGGCGTCCCCCCAGCACGAAATACTGAAGGCCATCTGCAGAGCGGGCTCAGGGGCTCGGGACCCCTTGGGGATCACGTCCTGTCCGGGGAAGACACGCCACTGACCTCCGATGGGATGGGCGCCCCAGGCCTGCCTGTGACCAGACCAGCCCCGGACCGGGAGTGGGGATTTAAGGAGGCCCCAGGTCCCCCTCAGGACGGTATTTAATATCTGTAAAACTGCCACTCGGGCGGCCAAGGTAAACATCGTCCCTGGCAGTTCAAAGGTGAGCGAGTTTAAATGTTTCCCCTTTGCCTGCAAGGAATCCGCGCGGGCCTGCGGCAGGGCGGCCCGGGGAGCAACCCCCCCCCCGCTCCCCGCGCGCGGCAGGCCCCAGGCATCTGTGCGCACAGAGGCTGTGTCTCCCACACAAATACTCAAAATTTCTCATTAAAACTTATGACTGTGTCAACAGCACAGGCTGGGCTCCTAATCTGGAAAAGCCATTTCGCCACCCGCCGCCCCACGCCCAGGAGCCAGGACCCCGTGCTGTCCCTCTGCCGGCCAAGGAGCTCTGGCAACTGCGGCACTGGGGCCGGCAACGTGCGACACCAGTCTGGCCGCTCAAGTGAAGCTCGGGCTGGCCAAGCGCCCTCTCGGGCCAGGGGGCCAGCCAGGGCTGGTTGGGAGTGGGGGAGGGGAACACTAAACAACACTGTCCAGCCATACCCCCTGCGGGCAGTCCTGCTCCCTGGGGTGCCTTTCCCCTCCTGCAGGGAAAGACTCAGCTCAGCCCCACCTGTGCCACCGTGCCCCGGGCAGGTTGTGAGGGGGGGGCACCAGAGATGGGAACACAAGGCCCTCCAGGCTTTGGGCCAGGAAGGTGTGGAAGCACCTGCAGGAGGCAGGAGGATCGAGGAAAGGGGCTCTGAAGAGGAGAGGGTGAACTCCTCTCCCAGTAGGTCTACACATGCAGACCCCAGGGGAAGAGGGAAATCAGAGAGAGACTTGGGAGTGGAAAGAGTCCCCCGGGTTTCAAATCCCAGTTCTGATACTTGGGAAATTTCCCTTTCCTCCTCTATAAGATGGGTCAGTAACAGGAAGGTAACACTTGGGCCACCTCCTCCAGTCCCTGCCCTAATGTGAGTGCCCCATACCCAGTAGGTATTTGTGCAGTCAGCCTGTTATTTGTAAGGCCGTCCTATGTACAGCCATGAGCAAAACAGCTGGCAATCCAGGGAGTAACAGGCAAAGCAAGTAGAACAGACAGGCTTGAGTGTTATGAAAAGGAATACCGAAGATCCTGAGTGGGTGCTCAAGGATCCCAGAAGAAAAGATACATACATTCATGATACATACATACATGATTCAAAGATGAGGAGTGGCAAAGGCAGTGGTGGAAGACATTTTAAGAGAAGAAACATCCTGTGCAAAGGCCCTGAGGCAAAAGGAAGCATGCAATTACTAGTAAAGTCCCAGAGACAAAAATGAGGCTGATGGAGAGGAGCTGGAAGAGTGTACATGCTTACAACTTTCAGTGAGCACGTCTGGATTTGAGGCTTTGGGGTGTGTGTGTGTGTGTGTGTGCACACATGCACACTTATACCCATGAATATACGCTTAATGTATGCAGATTCGAGTATCCCCCCAAATGCCCACCCATATATGGTACCATATATGGGTACTTTTTGCTCATTTAAAATGTGTACGTCCTTTTGGACGTAATGAGACGTAATGAGACGTAAATGAGTGAGCGTTTAGATATGATTTTAAGTGTATTCATGGGTGTGTCTATACCTGTGATGGTCCCTTCATGCTTGTGAGTCTGAATGAGGGCTTGCTTACTAGTGTTTGCACATGCATCTGTACCCCTTGATGTATTTGTGTGTGAATGCACTTGCGCTTACACACATTGTCACAAATACTGATTCTCCGCTTTCTGCACCCTGGACTGTGTGTGGGAGCTGGCGTGGTGGGTGCTGAGCATACCTTGCCTTCCACTGACAGCAGACATTCCCAGAGACAGACCATGCCTGCCACTGGCACCCATCAGCCTGATATACCCACTTTCTTTTGAGGCCAAAGACATTCTGTTTGCTCCACCCCAGGGAAACAAGAAGAGCAAAGCATGTCCAGAATTTTCTCCAGTTAGCTACAATACACCCCACCATCCTACCTAAGTCAAAGTCTGTGGAGACCCTGCTGAGTGGAGAGGAGGGAGTGGGTGTGGGTAACTGCTGGGAGTGGGAAACTGCTGCCCAGCCCAGTCCAGCTGCTCGGCTGATGCGCCGTGTGACCTGGGGTAAGTTGACTTGCCTCTCTGAGCTGCTGAAAATTAACACCATGATCCCAATTCATCCTAGGCTGAAATAGAACACAAACAGGAATGTGGCAGATGATGACCACCCCTCCAAATTTTTCACTGGACTGAGTTAGCTGCCTAAATAAATAAACAAAGAATTTTTTTAAAAAGCAATCCTCAGAAAAGCCCCATGAAGTCCTAAAGATCCAGTGCACATGTTGCTTCCAAAGGAATAAGATTTTGCCTTTGTCATCTCTGTATAGTATTCTCTCCCTAGAATAGTACTCAGCACTCAGTGGGTGCTCAATAAAATATTTGTTGAGGGGCGCCTGGGTGGCTCAGATGGTTAAGTGTCTGCCTTCGGCCCGGGTCATGATCCCAGGATCCTGGGATGGAGCCCCACATCAGGCTCCCCAGGGAGCCTGCTTCTCCCTCCCTCAGCCCTCCTGCTTGTGCGCCCTTTCTCTCTCTGTGTGTCAAATAAATAAATAAAATTATAGATAAATAAATATTTGTTGAAATGATAAATTTGTTCATTGAGTTATTTATTCATTCACTCACTCAGCAAAGAACCCTGTGCCCTTGTCCTGTGCCAGGCCTTATCTGTGTCCCACCAAAGAAGAAGGAGCTCTCTTGCTTAGGAGTCACAAAAATTCCAGAAAAATCGGGACCACTTTAAGGCCGCCACCATGAAGCCTCGAAACTGCCAGGAAATCCAGCTGTTTCTCTGCTCCTTCTGCTCTCCACAGTGGCCATTCAAATCTTCCCCACTCTCCTCCGCACCTCCAACCTTGCTCTTGCTCAGCCCGCCCTTTCACAATGACCTTCACAGAGAAATCAAAAGCCATCAGCTTTCAGCCACAAAGCCTAACCTATTTATTTAGGTGTGCCTCCTTCAAATCTCATCTCCTTCCCTCCTGTTGGAGTGGCAAGCAGGATTCCTCCTCCCCGCCCCCACCGTGGGAAGCCAAGCCCTGCCCTCGGCACCCCTTCCTCCCGACCCCAGGGAGCTCACCTCACCCACTCTCCCCCTCTCTGTCCGTTCCTCTATCTTGGCGTCTGTCAGACGGACCACTGTGAACCAGTGAAGGGTCACCAATTCAGTCTGGGGCATTGTGACTGGCAGTTTATAAAAATAAAACAGGAGAAAAACGATTCGGGTGTCGCAGCCAATAAAGGTGAGTACGTGTGTGTCAAACCAGTATGTCTTCTGCGTCATGTGTGGAGGCGCCCGGGGTCTGGAAGGAGCCGGGTGTCTGACCGTGGGCTGCCTTCGGGAACTTGTGAAGGCCACCCTTCTACTTCTCTTCTGCTACCACCTCCTTCTCATCAGCAGTTCAACTCCTGGAGAGTCTCACAAGCAGCCTCGCCCTTAAGCCCACCTTCTCCAATCACGGGCTCCCTGCTGGCCAGCCATCCCCCACATCTCTTCTTTAAGGAGTTGTCTGCACTCAGCTCCTTCCGCCACCTCCCATTTCTTGGCAAATCAGCACAACCGTGGAACCAGGGTGAGCCGCGAGCCAGCTGCTAGCTCCAGTGAAAGCTTGCCTGCGGGGCTCGCACATAGGACACCGACCATTCCCTTAAGTCCCACTTGGCTTCCTCTTCTCTGGCTGACCTTCTGCCACTGGGCCCTGCTACCTCCTCTGTGGATTCCTCTGCTCCTGGGGGCTCACTCCTAGACTCTCTCTTCCCACCTGTTCTCAGTGAGGGTGGCTTGCAGGTCCACGGGATGCTGCTGCCCACCCTGATCTCTGCATCCCAGATCGCTCCCCAGGGCACCTCCCGCTCAGCACCCCGGAAGAGAATCAGGCTGCCTCTCTACGTCTCCTGAATTCCTTGTCTGTGTGTCGCCAGCACGGTCACCCAAACCAGAAAGAGGAGCCATCTGGGACTCCTCCAGGGCCCAGCTCTTTGGTCACTACCTCCTGATCCCTCTGGCACCCCTTCACTCCCCTCCCCCTGCCACCACTCTCAGAGTCCGGAGTCAGAGCTGCCATCGCCCTCCCCAAGTTCCTGCAGAGCGTGCTCACTGACAGGCTCCTCAGTGCTTCTCTCTAATAGCCCGTGTTGCTGTTTGCTTCAAACCAGTATTTCTGCTGGGCTGCTGGCGCAGGCTCCTCATGCACACTTGGAAAGATGGGTCCATGCTGACCCTCCGTCTTCAGCCCCTCTAAGTTTATGTGCTGGTCCTCCTTAGGTGGAGGTGGGGGCGTGACTGGCTGGCCCCTCCACTTGCTCAGCCTCCCTAAATTCCCCCATTCTCGGGTTCCTCTGGCCAAGGCCGGGCTGACCCAGAGCACCCCAAGCTCACGTTCAAAGACTCAGGCCAGACCCAGCTGCTCGGCCCCATAAATGAGGATTAGGCACCCCCCTTTGAGGCGGGCGGGTGGGCTGTGAGAAGAGTTGGTTTGGTAGAGATTTTACGGCAGGATCACATTTCATCATCAGACCCCCCTCTGAAGCCGGCCAAGGGCAGGTCAGGGGCAGGGGAGTGGGAACCTGAGCCGCTCCATCAGCTCAGAGCACAGAGCTGCTGGCACAGGAGGGAGCCAGGGCTGGGAATCAGGGGCCTGAGTTCCTGACTCCCTTCTGCTGCCCCCCACTGTGTGAACTTGGGCACATCCTTTCACTCTCTGGACAGTAGTCTATGATGTGGGGGCCCTAGACCAGATGGGGTCTGAAGCCAATTCATTTCCAGACCCCCAGGCCCTCTCCAGATCTGAGCCATAACAAGAGCATCCTCCTTCCCAGAAGGATGCTGAGCTGTTATATGCATACGAACTCACACGGTAGGGTTGCCAGATCAAATACAGAATGTCCAGTTAAACTTGAACTTCAGATAAACAATAGATAAATTGCAGCTTAAGTATATCCCAAATATTGTGTTGATGTACTTATACTAAAAATCACTCCTTGTGCTGTGAAGTGTGTAAGCCTGACAATTCACAGACCTGTACCCCTGGGGCAAATAATACAATATATGCTAATAAAAAATAAAAAATTAAAATAAAAAAATCACTCCTTGTTTATATGAAACTCAATTTAACTAGGTGTCCTGTATTTTTATCTGCTAAATCTGGCACCCTACCCTGGATGCACTGGGATTTAAGGGCTATGGCCTCAGGGTCCATGTAACCAAAACAACTAAGGTTTTGACAGATGAAGTGGTCTTGGAAAAATCATCAAGTTGGGCAAGATCAAGAGCCAGTGGGGATTTTGCAGAAGGGTACTCCTGACAAAGGGAACAGCACTGGCAGAGGCCTAAAGGTGGGATGGTACTGGGCATATTCCAGAAAAGGCTGCTAGGAGAGGGAGGTGTGGGATGTAGGCTTTAAGTGGCTGAGATGTCAGATCACAGCATATCCAATCAACGCTGCCACTGCTGTTCTTAATGGAGGGTTCCAGAAGAGGTCTGAGTTGAAGCAGGACCACAGCCAGACATTGGGGTGCAGGGAACAAAATCAAACCACCCAGAGATTAGGAGAAAGGAAACTGGTATGGCCTGGGAGGAGGGACCTCCAGGATCCAGCCAGGAAATTTGGGCTCAGATCTCATCTCTGTGCAGAACAAATGATAAATAGCAGTCAGTAAACAGTAACTGTTGGGTTGTTATTATTATTAGGTGCTTAGTAAACGCTGTGGTTTGGTACTAACTGACCTCACCCCCCAGATTGTTCCCATGGGGCCAGAGCCATTCCTTACCAGCTCACAGTTTACCCAGCTCTGCTATCTTTCCTCTCCCCTTTGCCCAATATCAATGAGAAGTAAACCATCAAGGGAAATATTACGAATGCAAGGACATTTCAGGGACCCAGTGAAAATTACCTCGGGGAAAGGGGCTGCTTTATAAGAGCCTCTAGAAGATCCACTTACACGAATCTCTCATGCTGTTCTCAAAGCAATTCTGGGAGATGTTTAAGTCCCATTTTAGAGTTGTGAAAACTAAAGTGCAGAGAGGGAAAGTCCCTTGCACAAGGTCCTCACTAATAGTAGGGAGAGGCCAGGTTTCAAATTCACTCTTCTCCTTACATAAGACTGAGTCTGTGGTTCAAAGCAGCAGAGACTGAGCCCAGTGCCCACATCAGCCTTTGCAGGCACTCTCACCCCTGCTAATCCCACCCAGCTCAACAGGTAACAAACCTCCCACTGCCAGGTCCACGAGGCCTTGGAACTCATCCTGCCTCCAGATCACATACATGCTTCTTTCTGCAGTGCTGTGAAAAGACTGAAAATTCAGAAACCTTGAATACAGTCTCAAGTTCCCCAGTTCTTGGGTACAAGGTTTCAACAAGTTTCAACATTCTGAACTTGTAGTTCCTCATCTGGAAAAAGAGGATAACAATGTCTTTCTCCTAGGAACGTTGTGAAGGTCCAATGGGATAACGTATACAAAAGTGCTTTCTAAACTGGAACGCATGGTGCAGACTTCTTTCATTGCCTAAATCAGATAAACAATATCATCTTATAAACTTCAAAGCTTTTTCTACTTGAAATCTTCCAGATTCATGGGGTGGCCTCCGGCCTAACAGATGAGCCTAACTCACAGCTGATTTGCAAGGCAAGAGTGATTGGTGACACTTCATTTACTCATTTGTCAAACATTTCCTAATCTCTTCTGTGTCAGGCCTTTTATGGGGGGGTGGGTACTGGTGAATTGAGACATAGTCCTTGCCCTCTGGCAGGTAGTCAGTTGGGAAAACTGAGGCAGACAATAATGATACAGTTATAATTAGTGATAAAGTATGAGCAAGCATAAAAACATTATAAACAAGTGTGATAAACTTGTCTGAAAATTGGAGAAGGCTGTCAGATAAGACATCCATGAAGGGAACAATTAAATTAAGGGAAGGGAATAAATTAAAAACAGGGTCTTAAATTATTTTTCCTTCACTCAACAAATATTTATGGATCTCTTCTAAAGTGCTGGGAGGCATCAGTGAGCAAAATATATAGTCCCTGCCTTGAAGGGAGTTTAGTGGAGAAGACAGACAACAAAAAGATGAACAAGTAAATTATAACAATGAAATATCACATCATGTATAATACATGCATGTATAATATAATATCAGATGTTATGAAAAAAATTAAGCAAGGTAAAGGGATAAAGACTGATAGGGATAAAGGGGCAATGTATATAAACTGATCAGGGAAAGACTCTAAGAAAATGACCGATGAGCACAGATCTAAATGGAAAGACAGCATTTAAGCACAGAATCATAATGAAAATACAACATAAAATTAGTAGGATGGAGTTAAAGCAGTGCTTACAGGAAATTTTATACCTTTAAGTGTTTATATTAAAAAGGAAGAATGATTTAAAATAAGTTTCCATCTTAAAATTCTAGAAAAAGTGGCACCAAGTAACTAGAAGAAAAAATTATTAAAGATAAGAGTGTAATATATTGAAATAGAAAATAAACAATAAAGAAAAGTCAATGAAATAAAATCTGGCCCTTTGAAAAGATTGATAAACTTGGTGAGCCCATAGCTACACTGATCAAGAAAAGAGATAAGACACAAACTGCCAGTATTAGAAATGAAAGAGAAGACATCAGGGGCACCGGGTGGCTCAGTTGGTTCAGCATCTGCCTTTGGCTCAGGTCATGATCTCAGGGTCCTGGGATGGAGCCCCATATCAGGCTCCCTGCTGAGAGGGGAGCCTGCTTCTCCCTCTCCCTCTGTTCCTCCTCCTACTCATTCTCTCTCTCTCTTTCTCTCTCTCTCTCTCACTTTCAAATAAATAAATAAAATCTTTTAAAAAAATAAAAGAGAAGATATCACTATAGATCCTGCAGACATTAAAATGATATAAGGGAATATTATGAACAATTTTATGCTTCTTAATTCAACAACTTGGATGAAATGAACATTCTTTAAAAGAAACAAATTCCCAATATTGACTCAAGAAGAGAAAATCTGACTGGCCCTATATCTTTAAAGAAACTGAATTTGTAATGTTTTTTAAATCCCCACAAATAAAACTCCAGATATTTTCATGGTGAATTCTTCCAAACACTTAGTGAATAAACGATAGAAAACTCTTTCAAAAATATAGAAGAACACTTCACAACTCATTAAATGAAATTAGTATAGTCCTCATACCAAAACCAGGCAATGACATTATAAGAAAAGAAAATTACAGACCAATATCTCTCTTTAAAATCTTTTTTTTTAAAGATTTTATTTATTTGACAGAGAGAGATCACAAGTAGGCAGAGAAGCAGGCAGAGAGAGGAGAAAGGAAGCAGGTTCCCCGTCGAGCAGAGAGAGCCCAATGCGGGGCTCGATGCAGGGCTCGATCCCAGGACCCTGAGATAATGACCTGAGCCGAAGGCAAAGGCTTTAACCCACTGAGCCACCCAGATGCCCTCTCTTTAAAATCCTTAACACACTGGGAAGCACCTGGGTGGCTCAGTTGGTTAGATGGCTGCCTTCGGCTCAGGTCATGATCCCAGGGTCCTAGGATCTAGCCCCACATTGGGCTCCCTGCTCGGCAGGGTGCCTGCTTCTCCCTCTCCCTCTGCTTGTGCTCTCTCTCTCAGTCAAATAAATAAATAATCTTTAAAAAAATAAAATAAAATCCTTAATACACTGAGTGTGGTGCATAAACAATGAATTTTGGAACACTGAAAAATAAAATAACATAACATAAAATGATAAAATAAAAATCCATAACAAATTATTGTCAGATCAAATTCACCCATAACATTGTGTGTGTGTGTGTGGGTAATAGATTGTGACCAAGTCCACTTTATCTCAAGAACACACTTTAGGGTACCTGGGTGGCTCAGTCGTTAAGCAGCTGCCTTTGGCTCAGGTCATGATCCCAGCGTCCTAGGATAGAAGCCCACATAGGGCTCCCTGCTCAGTGGGAAGCCTGCTTCTCCCTCTCCCTCTCCCACTCCCCCTGCTTGTGTTCCCTCTCTCTGTGTGTGTCTCTCTCTGTCAAATAAATAAATAAAATCTTAAAAAAAAAAAAAACACTTTATCTCAGGGTACCTGGGTGGCTCAGTTGGTTAAGCATCTAACTCTTAATTTCTGCTCAGGTCATGATCTCAGGGTTGTGAGATGGAGCTCCAAGTTGGGCTCCACACTGAGTTGGAGTCTGCTTAAGATTCTCTCTCTTTGCCTCTCCCTCTGCTCTTTCCCTACTCTCTCTCTCTCTCAGAAAAGTAAAACAAAATAAGAATACACTTTATCTCAAGAATATGCAACTCTTCATAGTAACACAATAAAGGAGAAAATCAACTGACCATCTCAGTAGATACTGAAAAATCATTTGATGAAACTCAATACACATTCATAATAAAAAAAAAAACTCTCAGCAATCTAGGAACAAAACTTTCTCAATCTGATAAAAGATATTTGTGGAAAACCTACTAACTAACTTAAATGTTAACTAAACCAACTAACATCATACTTAATAATGAAATATTAAGCCCTTTTTCCCTAAGATAAGGAAAAATTCAAGGATGCCACTCTTACCATTTTTATTCAACATTGTAGAGGTTGTCCTAGCCAGTGCAGTAAGGAAAAGAAATAAAAGACATAAATATTGCAAAGGCAGAAGTACAAGTGTCTTCATTCACAGATGGCATAATTCTGAACACAGAAAATACCAAGGAATCTATCAAAAACTTATTAGAACTTATTAGTGACTTTATGACTTGGGATTTATGATTTAGGAAGAATGCAAGATACAAGGTCAATGTAAATCAAATATATCTGTGTGTATATGTATGTACATAATACAATGCAAAAATTTAAATGAAAATTTTTAATATTTAAAACAGCATCAAAAATATAAAAACTTAGGGATAAATTAGCAAAATATGTGCAAGAGCTTCATACTGAAAAAAAAATATTGCTGCAAGAAGTATAAGTCCTAAAGAAATGGAAAGGTATACCACTTTCATGAATTGGTAAGCTTAATATTGTTAAGATGTCAATTCTCCCCCAAATAAATTGATATATTTAGTAAAATCTCAATCAAAACCCCAACATCTTTTTCTGAAGAGTTTATATGGAAAAGCAAATGACCCAGAATAAACAAAAACAATCTTGTAAGAGAAGAACAGAGTTAGAGGACTTAAGGTTACTTGGTTTCAAGAGTAATTAGAAAGCTACAGGAATTAAGAAAAGTTGGAAATAGCATGAAGATAGACAAGGATGGAATAGCATATAATCAAGAATAGATCCCTATATATATCATCAACTGATTTTTTATCATTAAATTCAATAAGAAGGGACGCCTGGGTGGCTCAGTTGGTTTAGCGGCTGCCTTCGGATCAGGTCATGATCCCAGCGTCCTAGGATCGAGTCCCACATCGGGCTCCTTGCTCGGCAGGGAGCCTGCTTCTCCCTCTGCCTCTGCCTGCCACTCTGTCTGCCTGTGCTTGCGCTCTCTCTCTCTCTCCCTCTCTCTCTGACAAATAAATAAACTTAAATAAATAAATAAATAAATAAATAAATTTAAATTCAATAAGAAAAGGAAAGCCTCGTCAAAAAATAGTGCTAGAATAACTGGGAAAAACTGAACCTCAACCACTATCTCGCACCATACCAAAAATAATTAATTTAAAATTGTTGACAGAACTAAATTTAAAAGCTAAAACTATAAAACTTCTAGAAGAAAACAGAGAAGAATATTTTTGTGACTTTGGACTAGGCAAAAATTTCTTAGGATACAAAAACCACTAACAAGGTAAAAGTTGGCAAATTGGACTTCATCACATTTTAAAACCTGTGTTTATCAAAAGATATTAAGAAAAAGCAATATAGCTTGCCTGTTACTTATATTCAAAATATATAAGGAATTCTTAATAAAGTGACATGCAAGCCAATAAAAACCGGGCAAACACTTGAACAAGTCGCTACACGAAGATATACCAATAAGTGTATTTAAAAGTCCTCAATAGGGACTCCTGGGTGGCTCAGTTGGTTAAGCGGCTGCCTTCGGCTCAGGTCATGATCCCGGTGTCCTGGGATCGAGTCCCGCATCGGGTTCCTTGCTCGGCAGGGAGCCTGCTTCTCCCTCTGCCTCTGCCTGCCACTCTGCCTGCCTGTGCTCGCTCTCTCCCTCTCTCTCTCCCTGACAAATAAATAAATAAAATCTTTTTTAAAAATAAATAAATAAAAGTCCTCAATATCGGGGCACCTGGGTGGCTCAGTGGGTTAAGCCTCTGCCTTCTGCTCAGGTCATGATCTCAGGGTCCTGGGATCGAGCCCCACATCCGGCTCTCTGCTCAGCGGGGAGCCTGCTTACCCCCTCTCTGCCTGCTGCTCTGCCTACTTGTGATCTCTCTCTGTCAAATAAATAAATAAAATCTTTTAAAAAAAAAGTCCTCAATATCATTAATAATAAATTCAAATTCAAATTCAAATTATAAAATGAGAAGCGCCTGTGTCGCTCGGTTTTTAAGCGTCTGCCTTCGGCTCAGGTCATGATCCCAGGGTCCTGGGATAGAGCCCAGCATCAGGCTCCCTGCTCACCAGGAGCGCTGCTTCTCCCACTCCCACACCCCCTGGTTGTTTTTCCTCTCTTGCTATCTCTCTCTCTCTCTGTATCAAATAAATAAATTAAATATTTTTTAAAATAAAAATTTAAAAAATAAAATAAAATTACAAAATGATGTAACTATACACTCAGTAGAATGGCAAAATGAAAAAAAAAAAAAAAAACTGACAGCAGCAAATATTGCCAGAGATGTGGAGCAACCAAATGCTCATACATTGCTGATAAGAGTGTAAGATGGTACAATCACGGTGAAAACTTTTGGCCATTCACATAAAGTTAAAAATGTGTCTGCTCTGTGACACAGCAATTCCACTCTTAGGCATCTACCCAAGAAAAATGAACACATATGCCCATCTCTCTTATCCAAGAGATGTTTAAGGAAACTTTACTCATAATGGCCCCAAACTATGACTAATCAAAATAAATGAATACACAAAAAGGAGTATATCCATACAATGGGGTACAATTCAGCAATTCCAAAGAACAAACCATTAATCCACGAACAACGTGGACGAAGCTCAGAAACATCAAGCAAAGCAAAAGAAAGCATACACAAAAGAACACATGTACGGTTAGCTGCATTTATATGAAGGTCAAGAACAGGCAAAAACTCATCTATAATGTTAGAAGTCAGAACAGTGGTTACCACTAGAGAGTGGAATTGATTGGGAGGAGTCTAAGGGAATTTTCTGAGTGATGGAAATGGTCTGTCTTGATTTGGATGATGGTTACAGGGAGCATATGCATTTGTTAAAACTCATTCATTCACACTTAAGATCTGTACATTTCATTGTATGTAAAATAAGCCTTAATTTTGAAAAGTTTTTTTTTCTGTTTTTTTGTTTTGTTTTGTTTTGTTTTTATTTAAGTTCCAGTGAGTTACCATACCATACCAGTTTCTGGTGCACAATCTAGTGATTCAACACTTACATACAACACCTGGTGTTCATCACAGGAGTTGCCCGCCTTCATCCCCATCACGTCTTTTACCCATCTAGCCACTCCCTCCCATCTGATAACTATCAATTTGTTCTCTACAGTTAAGAGTCTGTTTCTTGGTTGGCCTGCTTCTCTCTTTTTTTTCCCCTTTGCTCATTTTTTTAAAAATTCCACATATGAATGAAATCATATGGTAATTGTCTTTCTCTGACTTATTTCACTTAGCACAATATTCTCTAGCTCCTTCCATGTTGTTGCAAATGGCAATATTTCATACTTTTTCATTCTATTCTATGTAATATTCTATTGCATATATACACACTACCTCTCCATCCATTCATCAGTTGATGGACACTTGGGCTGTTGTCATAATCTGGCTATTGTAGATAACATTGCTATAAACATTAGAGTGCAATCCAGCAATTGCACTATTAGGTATTTACCCAAAGGATGCAAAAAATACTGATTCAAAGAGATACATGCACCCCAATGTTTATAGCGGCATTGTCAACAGAAGAGCCCAGATGTCCATCAATTGATGAATGGATAAAGATGCAGCGTGTGTGTGTATATATATTTTTTATATATTTTATATAATATATATATAATGGACTATTACTCAGCCATCAAAAAGAATGAAATCTTGCCAATTGGAGCCATGTGGATGGAGTTAGAGTGTAGTATGCCAAGCGAAATAAGTCAGAGAAAGACAAATACCATATGATTTCACTCATATGTGGAACTTCGGAAACAAAACAGATGAATGTGTGGGATAGGGAAAAAAGAGAGAGAGGAGAGAGAGGGAAGCAAACTGTAAGAGACTCTTAACAATAGTGAACAACAGTTGATGGAGGGAGGTAGATGGGGAATGGACTAAATGGGTGATGGGCATTAAGGAAGGCACTTGTTATGATGAGTACTGGGTGTTGTACATAAGTAATGAATCACTAAATTCTACTCCTGAAACCAATATTATATTATCTTAACTAACTTGAATTTAAATAAAAATTTGGAAGAAAAAATAAATAAAATAAAATAAACATCGGGGTACATGTATCTCTTTGAATTAGTATTTTTTTATTCTTTGGGTAAATATCTAGTAGTGCAATCATAAGGAAGCTCTATTTTTAACTTTTTGAGGAACCTCCATACTGTTTTCCAGAGTGACTGTACCAGCTTGCATTCCCACCAACAGGGCAAGAGGCTGCCCCTTTCTCCACATCCTCGCCAACACTTGTTGTTTCTTGTGTTCTTGATTTTAGCTATTCTGACGGGTGTCAGGTGGTATCTCACTGTAGCTTTGCAATGTAACTCCCTGATTATGAGTGATGGAACATCTTTTCTTGTGTCTGTTGGCCACCTGTATGTCTTCTTTGCAGAAATGTCTGTTCATGTCTTCTGCCCATAATTTTAAAAAGTTGTTTAACTTGTGATGAGATCCATGAAAAGGGGGCAAAGGGAGCAGCAAAGGGGCCCCGAGAAAGGTGTGGCCAGAGGAGGCTGCCAGGAGGAAGTTAATTTGCCCTGGATCTTGAAGAGTGGGCAGAGTGTGAACGGGAGTGCTGTGAGAACCAGAAGAAATGTCAGATGTAAAGGAACTTGGGAAACTGCTAAATATAAGAGGTTGCTTAGTTCAATTACAAATGTCTCCTCAAACCAAAATCAGGAAGACCAGAACAATGTGGGGGGATGGGGGAGTGTCCCCATGGATATCTGTACCGCTGGAGAGAGAGCGGTCAGGGCCAGCCCCTGGAGCCTGGGGACTGTGTGCTCCAGGGGGCAGGCAGCAGTGTGCCAGAGGTAGACTCAGCCCTTAGTTCACTGCTGGGCACATAGAAAGTATTAGATAAATGTTTTTCCAATGAATGACATGTAAACAAAGGCGCCACTACCAGACCTGAGCCTGAACAATGACTTGGAGCCCCGGAGAGGACCCGGGGCTGGCTCCAGCTCACCCTGCAGAGGAGCCAAGCTCAGTCCTGGAGTGCTGAACTTGGACACATTCTATCACGCAGCTCAAGCTGCCCTGGGGGCGCCATATAACTTTACTGTAAGCTCGTGCAATAACACAGGCAAATGGAATAACAATGTAAAGTTGGCTTTAATTAAAATGCAGGGTGTTTGCCTCTCCCTCCTTTTTGTCCTAAGCCAGGGCAGCCCGCTGAGCTGTGCAGAGCAATCAGAAGAATGTTTCCAAAGCAGGAGGCAGCCCCCACCCCACCCCCACCCTTGAGCTTCACCAACATTGGTGCGCCCCCCCTCCCCCGCCTCCCCAGCCTCTACCACACTCCCTTCTTACACAATCCACATGCCAGAAGGGCACAAAGAAGGAAATCCGGAGTGGTGATTTCTTTCTGAGAGCATCAGGAAAGGAGAGCAAAGTGTTGTCAAGCAGTGTGGGGAGGGGAAAGGGCCCCAGTTCCAGAGACCTTGTCCACTTTGCCATTCTATTATTGCCTCCTGAGCTACTGGGTGCCAAGCTTTGTGCCCGGCACTGAGGCCCCTCTCAGAGGACTCAGGGTCTCATCCATGCCAAAGAGGTATCCACTCAGGGAAACATGAAAAAGGCATGAATCCAGGGGTTCATCTACATGTCCTGACATCTGGAAGATAAAGTTAATGTGAAGAATTTGCTAGTTGGGGAAAAGGACCACACGCAAAAGGACTGAGAAAGATGGCACCATGCTGGGCACGTTATAGACTTCCTATCCCGGGCCCTAGCCTGAGGTGTGCCCAGAAATGTTTAACCATAGGAAGTTGCTGCTTCTAGCAAGAGGGGAGCCTTGATGAGTAGCCTTTGCCAACTGCCGTGGTATAAATTCTCCCGCCGTGTCAGATTTCAAGCTACCAACTAGATGTTCACCAGCTCATGAAATTCCTGAAAAGGTAACGGTCAGGTGGTACCCATCAGCAGTCATCTGGGCTGGCTGAGGGAAATTCTGGACACTAACACCTCAGCCCAGGACTTTCATTCAATAAACATTTACAGAACAGCTTTTCTGTGCTTGGCTTTTTGCCAAGAGTTTTCAAGTCCATTAATAATAATATCCTAATAATTATAGCTAACATCTACTTAGAGTTTACCATAGGCCAAGTAAGTTCTCTTCTAAGGGTTTTTCACTAATCGGTGCATTGAATCCCTACGACAACTCTATGAAATAGAGTTGCTCTGCTGTCGTCCCCATTTTGCAGAGGAGAAAAATGAGGCTCACGGAAAATAAATTACTTGCCTCAGAGCACGTAGCCAGTAAGAAGCAGTAGCACAGCACTATCCCGGTTGAATGCCCTCCCTACATTTGCGTTATTTCCTGCATCGTGAGTCCAACGTTCTCCAGGCAGAAGCCAGAAATGCCTCATCTTCAGACCTCTTTGTGGCATGGGCTCAGGCCTGTGGCCCAGGGAGCATGGATCAGATACACCTATGTGACCCCTGGGTTCAGAAGGAGGCCACCAGGTGGGAGGGCTGATCCTGTGGCCAGGGCAGTGGCAGAGGCATCTGATTCTTCAGGGACAGCAGGGACAGAGCCTCTGGCATCCATGTCTGAATGCCAGAGAGACTGAGTGAGGGGACAGTGGTATTTTCACTGAAAATTCCCTCACGGTTTCCTCAGGCCTCACTCCTGGGACCCTCCAGAAATTCTGTAAGCTGGCCAATATCCTGTAATACATTTCTTCTCTGCTTAAACCAGCTGTAATGGACTCTGTGGTTTGCAGTTAGGAACCCCAAAACAATGGGTGGTGGGATCCAGGATTCAAAATCAGCTCCAGAACTCAGGCTTTGACCCACAATGCCACGCAGCTTCATTTTCTCCTCTCCCCAACTCTGTAAATGACACTCTGCTCCCATTTAACAGGCGAAGAAACAAAGTCTAAAAGAGATCAGGCCAAAAAAATTAAAAAGTAAAAATAAAAAATAAAAGAGATCAGGCCAGCTGACAGGGAGCACACAGTAAATTGAGCCACATGAAACTATTGCTATTCAATAGCTTTGGGCCTAGAAATGGCCATTTCACACAGTTCAACTTAACAGAAATAGGATTTTAGTCTAGAACTTTCTGACTCCAAAACTCTTGCAGTCTCTACTATCTCTACTTTCCCACCATCAAACCTGCCCGCAGGGTCTACTGGATGAGAAGCTGCACTCAGGGGGTCCAAGCGGAGGAGGTGAGGAATGGAGGGGCTCGCCTCCCCGGGCCAGGAGACATGCAGACAGCTGGCCACGCCCTCAGTCTGAGTCGAGGCACATCCACGTGCCCTTGGCTGTGCCAGGCCCTGAGCCTCTCACTTCCAGGGAGGGCACTGAAGGAGAGGGCTTGGTCCTTCCCTACGCAGAGCTTAGGTCAAGAGTTCCAGCATGGGCAGTCCTGAAGGGAAATGGCACAGCAAGAAGAACGACGCACCACCTGGCCTTGCGCAGAAGGAAGGCCTGCTGAGGGCACTCCTCTAGGGGCCGGAGTGTGGCCTTGAGGGAGCCATAGGCCGTGGGTGAGAGAAGGGCCTGGGCGTCAGGCCGTAGGACCAGCAAGAGCAGAGGCAGAGGCAGGACCGAGAGTGGCTGCGTGAAGAGAAAGAGGAAAGGGGCTGAGGTGAAGCAGAGGGTGTGTGAATGGGGGCAATAAGAGACCAAGGGGAAAGAAGATGCCGTCCACTCGTGCTCCAGCATTTTCTGGGCCCTCAGTCTGTGCCAGGTGCTGTGCTAGGGATGCAGCCGGAAACACACAGGCCCAGGCCCTGCCCTCCCGGGCCTCAGCACTCTGCAGGGAAGCCATGTACTCCCCAAGTAAGGACCCCATCACTAGCTAATTGCAGTCGGCCTAGAGGTTGTCGACACCAAGTTCAGGGAGCCATGGCAGCATCCACTAGGGGGATGAGACCTGAAAGAAGACAAGGAAGGCTTCCTGAGGACACGAGACACCTGGAAGATGATAGCAAACCGCAAAGGGGCGCGTCTGACTCAGAGAGAGCAGCACACGGCAGGGCCCTGAGTGGGAAGGAGTGTGTCATTTAAGGAACCAAAAGCCAGCCAGTGGGGCTTGAGGACAAGTCAGGAGGGGCCACCAGGAGCCACGCGGCACACGGCCTGGTGGGTCACGGTAAGGAATGTGCATTTTATCCAAAGAACCATGGAAAGTAGTGGAATCAGCTCTGCCTGTTCCTAAGGCTCTGGGGAGAAGGGACTGGAGAGAAGGAGCGCCTGCCCAGGTAGGAAACCGGTGGAGGAATTCGATGGAGCAGGGATGCGGCCTGGCCGGAGCAATGGCAGGGAAGGGATGTGGAGCCTCCCGTGACTATCCTGAGGAGGAACCGACTTCGCCCAGCAGTGTAGCACGGATCACTGGGCCCCTTCATCAGCTCTCCTGTCCGGACCATGAGGCCAGAGCAGGACCTGACCGTCAGGGCTGCCGGAAGTCGTGCCGTGAGCTGATGTACTAGGAAGCCTGTGAAACGGTGACTTAGCTCCGGGCCTGGTGTGGGGGGAGCTGGGAGTCCCATCTTGACTGCAGTCTGTTGCAGAGCTCTCTCTTAGGACATCATCTAGAGATATCAGGTAGGCAGCAGGACATCAGGAGAACGATCTGCTGCACTGGCCATCTCCACGGACGTGGAAAAGGAGGGCGAGCCTGGGGAGACCACAGAGTCAGCCGCACCCGCACCTGGCTGAGCCCTGGGGCCTCGCTCAGTGCCGTGCACCAGGCGTGGGCACTGGGGCTACTACTCCCAGCTCCCGGGAAGAATACTGGCAACGCGAGTGGCTTTGGCAATGCCCCTGGAGACGCCAAGCAATTCCTCCCAGCTTTGACCCCAGCAGTCTCAGCTGGTGGCCTTTCCTCGATTCGCAGGGGAACCAGGCCTGAGTCAGCTCCTCCAGGCCCCGAACCTGTCTGAGCCTTCAGACCCCCGGCTTAGGCTGCTAAGCCCCAGCTCATGCTGACAAATCCCTTTTAATGGGGAGATCAACCTTTCAATACGACTGCTGCTGCTCAAGAGACACAGCCGAGGACAGCAGGACAGTGGGTGTCCCAGCACCAGCGGCCTCTCACAGCCTCTGCGCCTGTCACCACCCACTCCAGCAGCTGCCGGGGCTCCAGTGCCCCAGCTTATCTGAGCCACAGGCTGGGAGCCCAGTGGGGAGAGAGCAGATGAGCAAAGAATCTGGTCCCTGCAGGACTGAGAAGAATAGGCTCATGTCAAAAAGAGCTCTAGAGTCCTTGAGCAAGGAGATACTCACCTCAGGGCCTTTGCACTTCCCTCTGACCTCCTCCAGATATATGCAAGTCTTGTTCCATCACCTCCTTCCATTCTGCATTCAAAAGTGATGATCTCAGGGTGTCTGGGTGGCTCTGAGGTCGTTAAGCATCTGCCTTCAGCTCGGGTCATGATCCACGGGTCCTGGGCTCCCTGCTCTGCAGGGAGTCTGCTTCTCCCTCTCCCTCTGTCCCTCCCACTGCTCACATGGGCTCTCTCTCTCTCTCAAATAAATAAATAAAATCTTTTTTTTTTTTTTAATGTGGTGTTCCCAGGAAAGCAGTCCCTAACTACTCCAACTTAAAATTGTAAACACAACCCCTTGGCGCTCCCTAGCCCCCTTGCCAGCTTTATTTTTGTTCACAGGAACATCACCTGCCATGTTATATTTTATGTCAGATCTGTAATTGTCTGTCTCTCTCCACTAAAGAGAAAGTCCACAAGGGCAGAGATTCCATCTCTGTTGTTCACTGAGGAATCCCCCCAGCTAAAGCCTAGAACAGTGCCTGGTACACAATGGACAATCAATAAATATTTGTTTGTTGATTGACTGATTGATTAAAAGGTTGTCTCTCGGGGTGCCTGGGGGCTCAGTGGGTTATAGCCTCTGCCTTTGGCTCAGGTCATGATCCCAGGGTCCTGGGATTGAGCCCCGCATCAGGCTCTCTGCTCAGTGGGGAACCTGCTTCCCTTCCTCTCTCTCTGCCCACCTCTCTGCCTACTTGTAATGTTGGTCCATCAAATGAATAAATTAAATCTTAAAAAAAAAAAAAAGTTGTCTCTCAGGCAGGTCCACTGGACTCAGAATCAGGATCCAATTCTTAAGGTCTTAAGGTCTAATTCTCCCTTATGTCCTTTATCAAATACTCCCTCTCTCAAAAAGCCTCCATTTTCACATTTATGAAGTGAGGGTTATGTCAGCTGCTCAGTTTCCAAAGCCAAAGGAAGCTTTGAACACCTCTTTAATACAGTAAATTATTGTTATATTATTGTTTAAATAATGTTATTAAATATATAAGGGAGGGGCAGAGAGAGAGAGAGAAAACGGTAGGAAACTAAGTTGGGGAGGGCTTGCTGGGAGCTCCCAGAGGGCTGTGCGATTCATCTCCGAGGCCCCAGAAGCTGACACCAGGGAGGTCCCTCACTGGGCCTGAGCCCATCTGAACACTGTATGCTCAAGCAGGCTTGAATCATCTTCCTGGCGGGACACCTCTGTCTCCTGAAGGGGGACTTTCTATGGAACTGGGAGAACCCAGAGACCATCCCCACATGGTCCAGGTATCTTGGAGAAGAGGAGGGCCTCCGGGGAGTGGTCGGCATTCTGAATCTGGGACTGATCCTTCAGGTCCCTACACCCAGACAGAGGTAGGGTTAAGCAGGACCCTCTGCTCCAGATCTGCCCACTCCCCCTCACCGTGCTTGATAAACACCACTGATCTTTAAGACCTGGATCCAGGGGCACCTGGGTGGCTTGGTCAGTTGAGCATCTGTCTTCGGCTCAGGTTGTCTCTCTCTCTGTCAAATAACTAAAATCTAAAAAAAAAAAAAAAAAAAAGACTTGGATCCAAACTCACCTCCTTTGAGAAGCTTCCCTGACAAGTCCTCCCCACCTCACTGTACCCTGGGTAGAACTGACCACTCCCTCATTTGCACCCACTGGGTCCCATTCAGTCATTCGTCCCCCCACATGCAAAGAAGTTTCTGGAATGTCCACTACACACCAGGACATCCACTGCCCAAGGACTGGGGCTGAGACAGCAGAGGGGACAGATGAAGGCCACGGCCTGCCCTCACAGATGTTATAAATGCTACCACACTGTCCTCTCAGCCCCATGGAGTCATGTCTGCTCTCCCACCGCACCATGGGCTCATCAAGGCCAGAAGCCCTGCCCGATTCTGATTCTTGTCTTGCTGCACAATAGCCCAGGGCTCTTATATAATTGGCAGTGAATAGGGAGAGGCTTCTGAGCCCCCCTGAAAACCCCTGAACCCCAGGTCCCCCCCAGGCCTACTGACTTGGGCTCTGCCGTGTGACAGGGTCCCCAGGTACCTGTGTGCACATTCATATTTGAGAAACACAGTTCGGAGCTACAAGGAAGACAATGTTTGTCCTGCCATCATCCCAGGAGAGCGAAGGGTGTCGTAGGGGATGACTAATGTGAAAATGTTTGGATTCTTGCAACATGCCAGAAAAATGAGAAGGACTGCTCGGATGAGTCCTGTGATTAATAATAGTCCTTGAAGAAAAGCCACTTTCGAGTTCTGTTCTTCAAACCTCCTCAAATGCTGTTCAAATGTGCTATTAAAAGTTAGGTTCTAGTCCACTTAGTTTTGTAAACCCCAAGTCTTTTAAACAGAACGGAGTCTGGGCTCCAGGACAGGAACACGGGCCCTGCTTATGATGGTTGCCATGGGCATGATTGAATGCAAATTTCTTTCCCACAGCACCCCGCCAACTGATTGATCCTGGGGAAGGAGGAGATGCTGGGAACCCAGTTCCTCAGAGAAAGGAAAAACTAAGTAGAGGCAGAGGGTGGAAAAAGACAACCATGGGGTTTCACGCTGGTTTGTGGGGCTGTACTGCGCGCCTGTAATCTTCTGCCTTTCAGCCTCTGCCAAACCACGTGGAAGGAAAAGAAGGGCCCCGGAGAGAAGGGAGCAGACTCGGGTGGAGAATTACCTCAGCCCGAGGCCGGGCCGGTGGACTGCACAGAGCCGGGGCTCCCTCAGGGAGCGGCCACGGCCGCAGCTGCGGGGGGGCAGGGGTGAGCTCGCAATGCAAGGCTGGTCCGAAGCCAGGGCAGCCCAACGGCCCCTGCAGCTTTTGGTCCCAAGATAAAAGCGAAGAGGGAGTTAGGCAGATGCATCTTGGACTACCGCTTGAACAAGAGAAAGCAAGAACTGTAAGGAGGCTGGGTAGGAACGGATCAGCAGTCAGGTGTGGTGAGAAAAGCAGTAAAGAGCAGGTGTGAGAGGCACCGGTCCTCCCACTGCACTGCCTCCCCGGGTTACATCGGCACGCTCAGGCTGGCCCCGCAGGGTTGGCCTCTCCAATGAGCTACAGGAAATGAACATCCCAAAGTTGGGGGAATTTTCCAGCTAGGTCTCGAACCTATGGCCCGGCCAACGAACTCTGAACCTAGCTTTACAGTCTCTTCTGCTCCTCCTTCCTTTTTCCAGCTATGAATGTCCTAGCCCTCCACCTGGCTCATGCTGCCCTCTCCCAGCATGACCTCTCAACCCATCAAAACCACAGCACGGACGCCTCGGTCGGTCGGTCTGTCAGTCATGAAGCACTCCCCGGCACTTTCACTGGACCAGGCCTCAGGCCAGACGCCAGAGACACGGAGGTGAACTAGCCCTGGATGCCTCCCACGAGGCCTTCAGGGGCTGTGGGCCTACAGGTATAGGAGGGGCGTTCCACCTCCCCCATAATCAGAGACATGCAAATCAAAACTGTGAGACACATTTCCCCCCCATCAGACTGTCAGTGTAAAAGTTGAGTAATACCAAATGCTGGCAAAGACTCCGGGGAACCTGAAAACTTGTGCCCGCCCAAGGTTCCGTTAGGCAGAACGAAAGGAAATTAAATCCAGCTCAGATCCCTCCGGGCAACGCTCCTCCTGGCTGTTCACTGCCAAGAAACTCCTGCCCTGGGTCTGAGGGAAAAGCTATGAGAATGTTCGGTGGGACGTTCCTGAGGGCCCGAGGGTCACAGGAGAGCGGGTCCTGAAACCGCAGTGTGGGCATACAGCACACACACCATTAGAGGCCATGGATGGGATGCCAGAGAGACACACAGTGATATGGAGAGATCTTAAAAAAATATGTGTTAAGTGGAAAAAAATAAGAAACAGAAGGTGCTCTGAAGCAAAATACCATTTATATAAATGAAAAACACACACGAAGTAAACAACACCATATATTTTTTCAAAGAAACGTGCATTTCCAAGGTCAGACGGCAAACACATTAGAATGAGGACATACAGGGAAGAGGGAAATGGGAGGAAGGCCTGGCCACGAAGTGGTAGGAAAAGCAGCAGAACAGCCAAACCGGGCTTTGAAGCCGGCCTTGAAGGAAAGACGAGAACGATGGTCTGCTGTGTGGAGAAGGGTTGTTAACTAAACTCACTGCCCCCACCTGAGATTTAAAAAGGAAAAAGAACAAAAAAAGGAATCGGAGTCTAGGCAGAGGTAATCAGAGGCCCAGAGACCCAGAGGGAGCCAGGCCTGTGGGAGGAGTCACAGAAGAGCTGAGGCAGAAGCCGTGGGGGGGCTTGCCCAGATCTGGTCTGAGATCCTCTCACGGAACCACAGGTTTGTGGAATGTCATGGGCAGAAGGGACTGCAGAGATCACCTATGTGCCCTCCCTCCCCCTCACTCCCTCATCTCCAAGGACAAGGAGGCCCTCAGGGCTTTCTTGTCCACAAAGCCCTTCCACACTCATAACCCACCAACCCCCACCACACCCGCAAGAGAGGAGAGGCAGATGCTAACACTCTTCCCTTACACGGGAGTTCACAGAGCGAGTTCACGCGAGTTCAGAGAATCTTCTTTCCTCAGTTTGTAGAACTCCAGCCATCCTTTCCAGAGGTTACAAGATCCAAAGAAAGTCTTTTCAAGTTGAGTGTAATTAAAGTGCATTGAGTTAAATATGCTCATTAGGGTTAAATCCATTTGCATTATGCTCAGTTGAATCTATTCATTCAAAAAATTGTTTTTAAGTGCTTACTATGTCTCAGTATGGGCCAGAAGCAAGGAAGGCTGCCATGTGCAAGACAGTCCCGACCCTCTCAAAGCTAACAGATTAGCAGGAGAGACTAACTTTAAACAAGTCTCTTGGATCTCACACTGTTCTAGCCACACTGGCCTTCCTGTCCCATGAATACACCTAGTTTGTTCGTGCCTCAGGGCCTTTGCACTTGCTGTATCCTATTCCTGAAAAACACTTGCCCCAGATAACCAAAGGTCCCATTCCTTTGTTCAGATGTCAGCTCACATATCATCTCCTAGAGAGGTTTTCTTTGACCACCATCTTTCTTAATGGCCACCAACACCCTGCTGGATTTGTCATCACTACTTTTATGTATTTTGGAGTACATGGGTGACTAAAACATACAAAATCTCTGCCCTCATAGGGTTCATATTCTAAGGAAAGTTACTAAAGGACTGAGATAAATTACATCAAATCTAGAAAACTTTAGTGAAGGCTAATTGAGTCAAATTGGGTTGACTCAAGACAGTCTGACTTATTTTGGACCGGGTCGGGGTAACCTGGGCTGCTCTTGGCCCAGGTAACCTGGACTGGGCTTAAAACTGAACCAAGCTGAGCTAAGGTAAACTGAGTTACATTGGGCTGAGTTAGGTTGGGTTGTGTTGATTTAAATTCAGGTTGAGCTGAGAGAGGATGGGGTGAGTTGAGTCAAGCTGAAAGCGTAATGTGTGCTGAAAAAAGCTGTCTTGTGCTGAACAGAGCCAAGATGCTAGCTGGATAGATGTAGGGTAGGTGGAGCCGAGAGTTGAGTTTGGAGGTTGGGATGGATTGTCTGGAGTAACATTGGTTTAAACAGGGCTCCACCGAGTTGGGTAGAAGGGAGTTTGGGCTGAGTGTCTGGGCTGTGTCAAGTTGGGTCATCTTGAGTCAAGGTGCCTTAAGCAGAGCTGAATGGAGTTCGGGTTAGAAGAGGTGTGACAGCTGGGCTGAGCCAGGCTGAGCTGCTGAGTTGAATGGATCAGGGCTGAGGTGGGCCTGCCCAGACCTGCCAGGTCCTGAAATAATGCCTCCACCATCAGACCACAGACTCAGGGGAAAGAGCCACTCATCCGCTCCACAGTGGGCTCCAGAACTGGCCACGGCCCTTGGAGGCCTACCTCCCACCAGGCTGGTCATGCCCAAGTCCTCCAGCTCCTCCCCCTCAAACCATTCACACAACTTTTTCAGACATTCATTTCAGACAGGTCCCTCAGAGGTCCCCAAACCCAGATCTGTACACCTGTACACCCACCCCCTACCCCAATCGTCCTTCCACAGACCTTGACAGATAGTAACGGGCTGCATGTGCACAGCCTTCTCTCAGCTCCCCTGCCTCCCCACGAGCTCCCTAACTGTTGTGTGCTTGCAGCCTAAGGCTTAGGGAGACTCAGCCGCAGAGCACACTCAGCCGTCTCGAGCCAGTACACCACACAGTGGGCTTCAGGCAGCAGCCCCCAGTCTCTCAAGCCCTGTCAGGGGCTGCTAAAGCAATATGCCCTCGGCAGCTGGCTCTAGGACCCCGGCAGCAGCACCCAAGACAACACCCTGTGCCCCTCCCAGCTGAGCCTCTAGCAAAATCACAGCTATGTCTGGCCAATGGGGCCTTCAAGGATGGAGAGCCTCTTCTCACCCCCTTCTCCTGCCATCCACATACTAGCTCCACAGCCGGGCATTCCCAGCCCCAGCCTCCCACCTGTGACTGCCACCACCCAGCCTTGTCACTATCCTGCAGCCTTTGCTGGGGTCCCCCCGTCAACTCTTAGAACTGGGTAAGATTTCCCTGGGACTTTGTGGAGGCCATGACTTCATCACACTCACACACACACACACACACACACACACACACATACCCCTCATTGGGGTCACCTGCACTGAAAATGAGTCCATTTACACAGATAACAAAACAGGCAGACAAACAAAAAACTGTAGGCTTTTCTCCTCCCAATTGACATTGATAGGAAGCAAGGAGAAAGAGCCAAAGGAAGAGGAGAAAAAAGAAAGAAAGAAAGAAAGAAAGAAAGAAAGAAAGAAAGAAAGAAAGAAGAGAGAAAGAAGAAACGCCCAACTATCATCTGTCATTATGAGAGTGAAGAAATGCAAAAGAGAGCCCAAGATACAGGAAATGTTTTTTCTTGTTGAAGATGCAACTTCCCTTCTCCTATCTCCTTCCTAGCTACTCCACTCTTTGGAGACACAGAAAACAGAGGAAAGGAAGGCTGAGCATCCTATCTATTATGAGAGCCATTTCCTGTGAATCAATTAAGATGGAGAGGGTATGTATCAAGCACTCTTGTGTGGCAAAACTTGTAGATTGTTTGTGCTCTTTCTACCCCAGGACCTTTGTACATACCGTTCCCTCTATCTGGAATTCTCACCTGCTTTTGCCAACACACCCCTTCTTTCCCTTTGAATAACCAACTCCCACAGATCCTCCAGGCCCCACATAGATGTTACTTCCTCAGGAATGGCTTCCCTGACTCTCTCCTACCACCATTGGTCACTCTAAGAGCACTCTGTACCTTTCCTGTGTGGCATTTGTCACATTTCTAGTTACAACTGATCCTTGAGCAACACAGAGGTTAGGGGTGCTGACACTCCTGCCCCCAGTTTGTAGTAAAAAATCCCAATGTAAGTTTTGACTCCCCCAGAAGTTAGCTAATAGACTACTGCTGACCGGAAATCTTACCAATAACACAAATTACCAATAACACAATAACACAAAATATATGGTTAACATATATTTTGTACATTACATGTATTATGCACAGTATTCTTACAATAAAGTAAGCTAGAGAAAAAGATGTTATTAAGAAAATTGTAAGAGGGGCGCCTGAGTGGCTCAGTGGGTTAAACCCTTTGCCTTCGGCTCGGGTCGTGGTTGCGGGGTCCTGGGATCGAGCCCCGCCTCGGGCTCTCTGCTCAGCAGGGAGCCTGCTTCCTCCTCTCTCTCTCTGCCTGCCTCTCTGCCTACTTGTGATCTATCAAATAAATAAATAAAAATCTTTAAAAAAAAAAGAAAGAAAATTATAAGAAAGATAAAATACATTTATGTTACTGTACTGTGTTAATGGGGAAAAAAATCCACATAGAAATGGACACATGCAGTTCACTCCTGTGTTATTTACCTGTATGTATGTGTCTACCTCTCCCATTAGAATGTAAGTTCTGGGGGCGCTGGGGGGCTCAGTTGGTTAAATGTCTGACTCTTGATTTTGGCTCAGGTCATGATCTCTGGGTCGTGATATCAAGCCCTACGCCAGGCTCTGCACTCAGTGGGGAGTTTACTTGAGATTCCCTCTCTCCCTCTGCATCTCTGCCCTGCCCTTGCTATGAGCTCTCTCTCTCTCTCTCTCTCTCTCTCGCTCTCAAATAAATAAATAAATCTTAAAAAAAAAAAAAAAGAATGTAAGCTCTGGAAGGGCTGGGGACCTTGTCTCTATTGTTCATCACTATTCCAGCACCCAGTACGTAGTAGCTATTCAACTAATACTGATGAATGAATAAATGAATTCAGTACACACACACACAGAGATGAGAGAAATATTCTGGGAGCCAGGCAGTGACACCCTGGTTCATACAGGGCTGGTGGCTGAGCCATGACCAGAACTCAGACTCCCCCCAACTGTGGAGCCATGGAACCAGTTCCTCTCCCACATCTGGACAAGCTGGTGTGGTCTCCAAGCAGAGGGTGGGTAAGGTCCAAGGCAGAGGCTGATGTGAATTAGGGCTCCCTGTCTCCCTGCTCCCTCCCTCAGCACTAAAAGTCTCTCCTGCCAAAGTCACTGCCAAGAGCTGGGCCTGGAAACTCCCCCAGCCCTAATCCACTGCATCAACCATCAAAGCCTCACTTGATTACCCACCACAGAATGACAGGCTTGGAAGCGAAAGCAATGAGCCTTCTGTGTATCAGAAACAACTGTTCTGACAATAAGTTCCTCAAACCTACCAGGGAGCATTGGGGGGGGTGGGGGGCCCACATCCAGCCCTAGGAACCCCTTCCTGCTCTCCTCACTCCCCTTGGAGATGTCCACCTACTATGTGCCAGGCCTGCAAGGGCATTTCTGCATTTCATCTTCACAAGGAATGCCCAGAGATAGATACTTATGACGTCCATTTTACAGATTAAGAAGACAAGGCTTAAAGAGGTTGAGTAACTTGCCCGGAACCACACAGCCAGAAGGAAAGAGGGCAGGGATTGGAGCCCGAATCTACAGGACTCCAAAGCCAGTGCTTATACCACTTTCAATCCCTCTTCCCTGGGGCCTAGCACCAGGCTTAACACACAGTAAATCTCATGGATATTTGTGGGATTCAGTTTCCTGGGATCTGTGGGACCCCACCCCAAAGGCTCGATGAAAATCCCCAAGGGGTGTTCTGGATCAAAGAGGGAACCTGAGTGGCTGGAGCTTCAAAACTCAAGCTCAAGACCAGACGTGCACAGACGTGCACACACACATGCGCACACATGTGCACACACACACACAGGCACACACATGTGCACATACACATGCCTCTTCTGTAACAGCAGGACCAGTCTTCATTGCTTTTCTGTGTGTCTGAACCGAAGGTTCTGCGGCTGAAACCTGTCTGAGGAACAAACCATCACTTCCTGAGCCTGAGCCTCCAAGGAAAGTGTCCTTGGTTCCCTCATCTTCCTAGTGGAATGGGCAGGGTGGCCTCTCCACTTCTCCCACACCATTCCTTGGTGCCGGAGCAGAACTTCAGGGCTGGGGCTGGGGCTGGGGCTGGAGATGGGTGGGGAAGCACTGGCAGGATTTGGTGAGGTCAAGGGCAAAGGCTGGAGAGCGATGTGGGTGGGATGAGCCAGAGAGAGAAAGAGGCAGAGCCTGGTGGCCGGGATAGGAGCAGCCCTGCCAAAAATAGTTAACCTGATTCAAATCATGAGGAAACAGATAAATCCAAAGCAGGAGACATATCACTAAATAATTGATCTAGAGTCCTCAAAAAAATGTCATTGTCGTGAAACATGACAAAAAAGGAAGGCTGGGAAATATTCTAGATTAAAGGAGGCTGAAGAGACATGACAACTACAATAAAATGTTCTAGAGGACATCATTTAGCAAATTGGGAAAATGTGAATGTGGGCTAGGTATTAGATAATAGTATAGTATCAAGGTTAAAATTCCAGGGCAACAATT
Source organism: Mellivora capensis (assembly GCA_004024625.1). Lineage (NCBI taxonomy): Eukaryota > Metazoa > Chordata > Mammalia > Carnivora > Mustelidae > Mellivora > Mellivora capensis. Next base: position 137,613 of record PISX010001940.1, on the reverse strand, counting down.
ATATTGCGGTCACGTAAGAGAATGTCTTTTTTTTACATACTGAAGTAGGAGGGAAGAGGGCTGGTATTTACTCACAGATGGTGGGGGGAGAGGGGAGGACAGCGGAAGGAGAGAGGGGAGTAGAGAGAATACCTTGATGACGGGGTGGTAAATCCACAGGAAGGGTAGAAAGAGATCCGTTGATGATTCTTAAAATTTCTCTGGTCTTTAAAATTTTTCAAAATAAACTAGGAGTAGGAGGTGGGCTAGAGTGAGAAAATAGGAGAGGGTATCCCAAAAGCAGAGGTGGGTTCCACGAGGATTGGCAGGGGAAATCAGGGGGGCAGGCCTTCTTTGAAGGGGGAGGCAAATGAGTGGTGGTGGATTTCCTGAGTCAGACACACAAGGCCAGGAAGGAGGTTAGCCATGATCCAGGAGCTCTGAGCAAAGGAGAGGAGGGAGATGAGTTCTAAGAGCAACTCCCAGGGCAGCAGGATGGGGAGCAGTGCTTCTGGAAGAGACAGTGAGACAGAGACAGAGACACAGACAGAGAAAGACATAGAAACAGGGAGGAGCTGAAGAGGAAAAGAGGCCTGGCCAAATGCCACAGGATGAGAGCAGGGTCCGCCAGTCTGTGCACAGGTGAGTCCTGGTGACAGGTGGACAGATCAGGTGGGGAGGGGGTGAGGAGGGCTCATGGGCTTGGACACCAGCTCCCCCTCCCCCCTTGACCTTGCTGTGGCCCACTGAACCACTCTGGTTGGACGCAGTGTGGCAAGGCTGGGAGACGGACTTGGGGCCGCAATGCACCCAGGACTGACCCTACACTACTTGGTGCCTCAGTTGCTTCATCTGTGAAAGAGGGGCAAGAGTTGGGCCTGGAAGGTTGCTGCAAGCATTAGCCAGTGAGTGGACGCAGCGTGCTCAGAGAGCGCAGAGTCAACATTAGCTCTCACCCTAACAACCCCACCGACGCGTGCCTGCAAAGCGGGGTTGCACGGGGTCTCTCGGGCCCTTTGCTGTGCCCCAGCGCTGTTCTTGGTCTCGATGATGCCACTGCAGGTAAAACAGACAGAAGGCCCTGCCCTCGGGCCAGAATGACAACATACCAAGTAGGCAGTGAAAATGGACCCACGATGCACTAGATGGGCTAGATGGCAGATAGGGGGCGCTATGGAGGTGGTAAAGTAGGAGCAGGGAAATGGGGGACCTGAGGCTATGCAGGAAAGGGCTCACTGAAAAGGTACCCTTTGGGCAGAAACAACAAAGAGGTGTGGGAGAAGGTCTGCCAGACCCTGGGGACACTGTTCCAGGCAGAAGGAACAGCAGGTGCTAGGTTTCTTGGGCTGAGACACAACCAGAAAGCCAGAGCGTCCATAAGAATCTTACTTTGAGTGGCTTGGGAGTGGCTGGAGGGCTGGGGGCCCAGGAAGGGCATGATCCCACAGCCGTTTTAACAGATCATTCTGGCTCCAGGGTTGAGGCCAGAGCGAGGGAGCAGGAGCAGGAGCAGAGAGACCTGTTAGGAGGGTCATTTAAGAATCAGGAGAAAGATGACGGTGTGTTAGACCCTGATGGGAGCAGGACCACATTTCTAAAGGCAAAGTCTAGAGGGTTCCTGACGGAGGATCACACAGCCCTCCCTCCTGGTTGTGGTGAAGTCTGGAGAAAGGTGGAGGCAGGGGGTCCCTGTTTCTGCCACGTTGCCGCAGGCCAGCCCTGTTATAGTAGATGTAGTAGGCGTTGGATAACTGGGACTGTTAGGATGGATGGAAGGCACCTGACAGGTGCCAGCTCTCCACTAAAAGCCCCTCTCTGCGGCCAAGCAAGAAAGGGGTGTCCCTGGGGCCAGTGAGCCCCTCCCTACCACTCCCTGCCCGGACAGGACCTCAGAGGCCACAGGTTACGGAGAGGGAGCTCACACCCTGGCAAAGATTGATGCCTTTTAAACAGACCCAGAGTGAGAAGGACAGAGAAAGTCAATATTTGTCCGAGCAAGCCAAACAGGCAGGCTCGCCCAGGAATGTGAGGGAGGGAGGCCCAGCACCCGGAGAACATTATTTCAACAGACAGATATTTGGAAACCGTCGTTGTCCTAGATATGGGGGGAGGGGCAGTTCATCCAGCCCTCGATTCTGCCAGGGGACGGATGGGACCAGACTGAGCGGTGAGGGGGGCAGGGGGCCCGGGGAAGAGGGGAGGGTGGGAGGGCAAAGGTGGACTCACAGTCACCGCAGGAAAGCTGGCCCACCACTTCTCTTGCCTGGAAATCCAGGTTCAGGGAGGGGAGGGGATTTGAGCCCAGACATCCAGGTAACCCCCACCCTGGCAGTTCTTCCTGTCTTTCAGACAGAATTGCAGACGTCTTAGGCTGGGCATTCCGTGCTCCAGACCCTGCTGACCTGTCCCCTCTCGCCCCTTCTCACTCCAGCCAATCAGAGCAGTGTACGGCCCCCAACGCACCCGTGCCTCGTTTATTTTCCCGATGCTCCTGTTCACACCATTTCTCTACCTCCCGCACCTTTTAACCGCTACGTGTTCCTCAAAACCTGGTTCAAGGTTCACCACCACTGGGCAACTTCTTGTTTTGGAATTAAGAGTTTGAAGCCTGACACCAGGGAGCTCCGGCTTTGCAGGCAAATCCCTTAACCTTCGTAAACCCAAGTTTTCTCATCTGTGACACCAGCCCAGTGGGCTGAAGAACGCCCCCCACGAAGACATCAGTGTCCACCTCCTGGACATCTATGAAACCGTCACCTTACGTGGTAAAAGGGACTTTGCGGGTGTGATTAACTGAATGATTTTGGGGTGGGGAGATGATCCTGGATCACCTGGGTGGGCCCAACATGGTTCCAGGGATCCCTAGGAGAGAGAGGCCTGAGTCTCCGAGGGGGAAATGTGGTGGCAGAAGCAGAGATGGGAGTGGGGCGGGAGCCAAGAGCAGCGAAATGCAGGCAGCCTCTCTCTCCAACCTCAGAAGGCAGGGAGACGGACTCTGCCCTCATGGCCACTGGCAAGCCCCAGCCATCCCAAAGCCTTGACCTCAGTCCCGCAAAACTGGTTTTAGACTTCTGACTCCAGAACGCTAAGATAATAATTTGGGGTTGTTTTAAGCTACTAAATTTATGGATTACCAAAGGAACCCGTTTGTTGTTACAGCAGCAACAGGAAATGAATTCAGATGGGTCTAACACTCAGGCCTCCCCATAGGGCTCTTGTAAGAAAGGAACAGCATTCCACACACAGACCCCTTAGTGTGGCTTCTGACACCAAGAAAGGGCTCAGGGACCCCTCCACGATCCCTGTCACCTCCCTCTTCTTTCCTTTTCCCGCTTACATCTCTGTCTGTCCTGCAGACTGTGAGCAGTTCGAGGGCCGGCTCCCAGCAGGAGTCAGGCTCAGGATCCCCAACTCTGGCACAGAGCAGGTGCTCTGCGCACAGCAAGCAAATGAATGAATGAATGAATGAATGAACGCCACTCTTGTCTGTACGCAAGGTGGCTTTAATCACACAGCAGAATCCTAGACAGAGGAAGACAAAATTCTCGAAGCCATGGGACCAAGCCTCAGAATCCAAACGCCGGAAGAGACCTCTGGAAATGGCTGGATCATTCCTGCATGGCGGACGGCAAGCGGGTCTAGTCTCCACTCTGAATTTCCAGGAGGTTTCTCCTGGAGAACAGTGTGAGAGGCGGTGCCCAGCGATCATTTTCTATCTGCAGAAGCAGTCTGCACAGCTGGCCGCTGCCTCCAGGCTAGGGGCGGGGGAGGGGGGTGTCCTGGCAGCACGTGCAGTGGGCAGCTGCTGGTGCCGGTGAAGCAGACGGTCACCATGCAGTGGCCTTCACTATGCGCCAGACGTGGTATAAAGCACCTACGTCAGTATTTCGTTTCATGCTCAATTGTCTATTATTATTCCTATTTACCAAGGAAGAAGTTGAAGTTTTGGCAGGCTACACACAATTGCCCTTGGTCACACAGCGCACAAGCAGTTGGGCCAAGATTCTAACCCCCATCTGCTGGCCTTGAGAGCCGGTTCTTACAACCGCCAGCCGTCACCGCTGGTCCAACCCCCGTGTGCTCAGACCGTGCGTCTTCTGTAGAAGTGCACAGGACCTCGGGACGGACAGCTTGGCGCACTTGTCCGTGTCCTCATCCAGAGCCACTTGACAATATTACATGTCAGACCTGCTCTGGGTCAGGATTCGCTCCGTTCGCCATACACCGGGTACGGAGAGGTGAGCCAGCGCAGTGGGGATCACAGATCCTGAACAATCACCATAGGGTGGTAGGGGCGGGGACAGTGGGGCACAGGAGGCCAGAGGACCCAGTTGTGGGCATCAAAAACTGAGGAGCATCAGACATAAAGTTTCCTTGGTGACAGCCAAACACATGATGGGTTTGGCCCACTTTGGAAGGGGCCACGCCAAGTCAAGGAAACCAAATATACAAAGGCCCAGAGGTAAGAGTACAGTACATTCAGGAAAACACAGGTCATCTGGACCACCCAAGGAGAGTCGTGGAGGGAGTGACAAAGCTCGAGCAGGGACCAGATATAGAGCTCAGCACAGAGGATGCTCTGGGCCCTAAGGGCAATGGGATCCTATGGAAGGAGTTTAAGCAAGGTAAGGACTTGGTGAAATTGTGTTACCTTTAAGAAATAAAAATAATATAATAAATATACAACAACAACATCTCTCACTTATCCAGTACTTTGTTACATCTCAGCCACTCTTCAAAGCACCTGACATGAATTAATTTACTTACTCCCTAGGGCAACATCATTACTAACGTAGAATGTCCCCAGTTTACAGAGGAGGAAGTTGTAGCACAGAGAGATTGAGTCCCTTGCCCAAGATCACACAGCATGTAAGTGGCAGAAATTGGATTTGAACGCAGGCAATCTGGCTCTAGAGCCCTGGGGATCCTATACTGAGCTCTTGTCCTAGGAGAAGGTGGCTCCTAGGTGGAGAAGGTGGCTCCTTTGTCCATCAGGACAAAGCAAAAAGGAGATGTTCAGGAATTCTGTGCTAGCTGCCTGGCCAGCGGGCCTGCTCCCCAAGCAGCTCCAGGCCCAAAGCAGCCAGCCAGCTCCGCGCATCTCCCTTGGACTCCCTCTGCCCTGTGCCCCCACACACAGTGCTGCAAGTTCTCAGGGCAGCGCCTTATCATCTCCCCAGATTTTTCTAGGGCTTCTCTCAGCTCCGCTTTTCAGGAAGGCCTTTCCGCTCTGCTGCAGATCCTATCTTCCTGTGTGTTTCCTATTAGCAAAGCGATTAGCACTCATCCATTTGCATAAGCACAGAGGCCCCCCAGAGCGATGAGAGCCTAGCCTCTGCTGGTGGGAGAGGGTCTCCCTTTGCAGAACCTGCCTTGTGCCTTATCTCCAGGTGGTTCGGCTTCCTCATCTTTAAAGCGAGAATACTGGGGTGCCTGGGGGACTCAGTCATTGAGGATCTGCCTTGGACTCAGGTCATGATCCCAGAGTCCTGGGATCAGGCCCCACTTGGGGCTCCCTTCTCAACAGGAAGCCTGCTTCTCCCTCTCTCGTAAGTGTTCCCTCTCTTGCCATGTCTCTCTCTGTCAAATAAATAAATAAAAATCTTTTAAAATAAATAAATAAAATAATAAAGTGAGGGTCCTGAGGTCCCACCCTTGTCAACCTGCCCTCACACATGATGACAGACAGGCGGCGGCGTGTGTGAACCGTGTGCCATCCATACGCTGCCAGACACGGGACTATGACTACTATCGCTGGGATTATCACTGCCATCCAAAGTCAGGGAATTTGAAGAAAAACAGGCTGAGCGAAAACTCTATTTTGTCGTAGGCATTCTGAGCAGCAAAAAGGAACAAAACCACATTAGCCACCGAGAGGATAAGTCTTGGCGGCTGCTAAACCAAGAGCTCCCTCCTGTTCTTCCATTTAATTCCCACAGTTTCTCCATGAGGTAAGATTTGTCCTCGTTTTACAGATGGGAAAACTGAGGTACAGAGATGTGGTCATTTACCCAATGGTCTTGTAAGTGACTTTGAACCCAGATCTGCCCGGCTGCATAGGCCTGGCCTTGCTCTGCTGACCACACTGTCCCCAGAGCCAGGCCACCTCTGAAGTGCACGGAAAGCAGTGAACTTCCGTGGCGCTGCCACTCACTGGGCCTAAGACACATGAGATGGACCACCAGAAAGTATTGTATAAAACAATGTAAATCGAACAAGCACTTATTAGGCTCTTACTAAATGTCAGCGCTCGCGTTGAATTCAATCCTCACAACAACTCTGTAAGGTAGGTCATCCCCATTTCACTGATGAGGAAACTGAGCCACAGAGAAGAGGAGAGATTTGCCCAAGATTATACAACTAGTCAGCGGCAGAACCAGGATTCGAAGCTGGGTAGTCTACCCCACACCTTATGCCTTTAACCTTAATTCTGCATACCATCCTGGAGAGGCTGAGAGGTGAGACACATCCCCCTACCTGTCTCTCTCTTTCTCTCTCTCTCTCTCTCACACACACACACTCACACACACACGGCAATGCCAACAATCCAGGCCACTAGGCAGGCTCCCACCCAGACCCAGCTTCTACAGCACAGTCTCTGGGATGTCCCTGAACCAGAAGACCTAGGAGGAGGTACGAGCCCAGGTTCCAAGGCACCAGATTCCCCGAGCTGTGGAAGGAGCCATCGCCGAGGCATGGGAGGTCACGAAGCCTTGGGGCCCCATTTCCTTTCAGGCTCCGCTGCTACTCAAATCCCATGGGCCTCAGATTGTGCTCATGATACAGGGCCGTGTGGCTGCTTTCTGGAGCTCTCTCCATAGTCCATCTGTTACCCTTTAGAAGGGACTCAGGTCTTGGCTAAGCTGTAGGAAAGCAGATACATGGGGCCACAACCCTCCCTGTACCCAGCAGGCCTATGTCCCCAGCATTCAACTGTCTTTGAGGAGTAAGAATGAGGAGACTCAGCACTTTAAGAAGTACTCCAGGCCCCTCAACCTTCCCCTTGCACAGATCCTGGGTGTTGGGGCCCTGTGCCTCTTCTCCAGGGACAATCTGGGAGCCAGCAGGCCCAGGAAATGTCCATTTCACCAACCCTCCCTCCATCCAGTGCCCAGACCTCACAATCATCCACTCAGCCTCAGCATCCCTCCCAGACTTGGGGGTTCCTGGGAACCCCAACACAGCAGCTCCAACACCAGCGGCCTTTGTGGATGACAAAGGCTTTCTAGGACTCTGCCTCCAGGGAGCAGAAAAACTCACAGTACTGAACCACAGACGGAGGCTCCATCTGCACAAGCAGCCCAGTTTGGAAAAAGGAGGAAAAGAAACTCCTATAGGTGTGACCACCACTGCGGGGAGGTTGCCTGCTACACGCTGAGCCCGGAGGCCCAGGCCTGCCTCTTCTCATCACCCAATTGTTCCTCAGATGGATGCCCACTGGACACAGAAGCCAGTGAACTGAACACAAGCTCAGAATTCTAGCCTCTGAGTTCCATCCCTAGCACTCTAGGTCACCTTAAGAAGAGCGTTCCCTCCCCGGGTCCCTGTAAACTGAGGGCTTGGCCCCTGCACCTTTCTAGAACTGAAAGATACAGATGTCAAGGGCTCTGGTGCAGCATGGCTCAGTTCTTGCCAGCCCCAGATTCGTAGAGAAACACTCCCTTGTGGCTAGAGATGATTCTATGAGGTGGTTCCTCGCCCACCTCTCCTTCCAGTTTGCCCACATCTTGTCCCTCCTGGTAAGAAAAGGAAAGAGGCCTCACTCTGAGCCATGCTGAGAAAAGACTCACAGGACATCTTGGATCTGCCAGGGGGTGGACCTGTTGGCTGGAAACTCCAAGACCCTGAGCCAAAGCAATTGTCCCTTTAATTAAAGATATGCCCCGGATCATGGAGGTCAGTGAGGATTGACTTATTTACACTTGGACCATGAGCTAGGCTGTGCCAAGGAGCCTGCTCTCCAGTTCAAGGGAGGAGGAAGACCTTTTTATGGAAATGACTTGAGCTTTTCTCCCCTCAGGAAAAACAATCCTTTTTTTTTCCTTTTCTTTTCCTTTTCGTGTGTGTGTCTGTGCGTGCGCGCACGCGCACATGTGGAATAAACAAAACAGGATTCTGCTGTAAACTCCAAACCAAGAAGTTCAACATTCATTCTGCCTCCTTCCCCGGGTTTCCTTCCTCTCTGGGAGTATGAGCTGTGGGGACAGTGGGGCATAAATGGACAGGATTCCGCGGGTGAGGCTGCAGCTCCCATAACCAGAAGCCCCTGACATATTCTAGAAGACAGTGGGTCAAGATGAGTAGGAATCACCCCATCCCAAGGCCCACCGCCTCAGACACCCCCAGTGCTTCCGTCCCATGCTGTCCTGCCCCCTTCTGAATGGAGATTCAGTCCAGTCTAGGGAGGCTCAGATGAGGACCAGATGAGAAAGCCTCGCCTCCGGATATCCCACAACACCTCAGGCTCAGCACACCAGCACTGAGCATAGCATGTGCCTCCTCAGGGTCCCCTGCTGTCCTGCCAGTCACCTGAGTGAGAAAGCAGCTTTCTCCCAGCTCCTCTCTCTCCCTTACACCACACACTCGGTGGGTCCCTAAGTCCTATCAGTTCAAACTCCAGCAAGCTCACAGACCCATCCATTCCCTACACACACACACACACACACACACACACACACACACACACACGGTGCCACCCCATCCTGGGCAACTTGCCGGGGGCACTGAGGGGTTTCTAAATGTACTTCCTCACATGGCCCCGGGGGCTGGGCTAAAACCCAAATCTGACCAGATTTTCCCCCTACCTAATGGGCCAGTGCCTCCCCCACAGCCTTGAAGAATGAGATAAGGCCACTTTCGTGGCCTGACAGGAGCTGTGGCCATCTCTCCTGAGAACGCCATCATGCTTCTTGCCCTTATAACTCTCAGCTGTTTTGTGGCTCCCCCACTCCTCACTGCCACCTTTCGGCCTTTGCACATGCTGTTCGCTCAGCCAGGAATGTCTTTCTTCCTTCTCCTCACATGGACAGCCCCTATATACTTCTAGAGATGCAGCGCAGGGCCATTACCCCCTTCAGGAGACCATCCCAATGCCCGGGTTGGAACAGAGTCCTCCCCCATTACCTGCCCCAGCAGAGCCCAGCGTGGCCTCTATCTGAGCACATTGTCTGTCCCGTTTCTCACGGTGCATCTTACCCTGGGTCTGGTCAGAGTCTCCCCAGCGCTCAGTAGGAAAAGTTGGGCCAAACTGAGCTACACATTTTCAGAGCAATATAAGGAAAATATGAAGTGAGTTCAGTGAGTTCATATGTTGAGTCAAGAAACGAGCTCCATGTGCCAGGCTTTGAGCCACGTGTATAGGAAGTGGTTACTTTAATAGAATTACAGAGTAAAGTCAAGATTGATGAATCTTGCGCCTAGCAAATGCCACACTCAGTATTCAGTAATACCTTGAATGAATGAACGAATGAATGAATGATGAGCAGAGTATTAGAGGTAAGTTCCAGCTGCCCTTACCCCAATGAAACACTGACCATCCAGGAGTGACCAATTTTTAATCTCTTTATTAAAAAGTCATGATTGGAGGGGTGCCTGGGAGACTCAGTCCATTAAGCGTCTGCCTTTGGCTCAGGTCATGATCCCAGGGTCCTGGGATCGAGCCCCACATTGGGCTCCCTGCTCGGCAGAGAGTCTGCTTCTCCCTCTCCCACTCCTCCTGCTTGTGTTCCCTCTCTGCCAAATAAATAAATGAAATCTAAAATAAAATAAAATAAAATGTCATGACTGGAAACTCCACTTCCTCTCCATTCTTCTTTACTATAATATATTCTCCAAACCTTAAAAACAGACTTTCTGTGTGACCAGAATCACATCTGCTCTCTTAGATCCTCGATCCATCTTGTTCTTTCTAGGAACAGGGACATCCCACCCTGTCCAGCTCCCTGTCCCTCACCTTCCTGCTTCACACAGTTAGCCCTATTTGACCTCACTGAAAAGGTCAAGATCCTTCCCTGCTTGCTGAGACAGCCATGGAGAAGGCTCCCTTCCTATACTCATCCTCACAGGCCTTAGCTCTAAGCCTCAGCATTCCTGCCCATGCTTTCCTTCAGGGAGCCCCTAGTCTGACAGGGGAGACTCCAGCCCAGCCCACCTCTAAAGAGAGGGTGATAGGAAACCCTAGCCTCACACACTCACCACAGAAGCAGCAGCTGTAGCTGTAGTCACAGAGAGAGATGGCCTTGGAGGGGCGGGGGAGGGTCCCTGTGCACCCTGTTCCCAGTGACCCAGGCAAAAGGCTTGCCAAGGGCCTCCTCCCACTGAAAGAAGCAATCAGGAGAACCACATGTGAATTTGCATAATATTTGCATTCAATTTGCTTCTGATTTACATAAGTCCTTTAGCCTGGGCCTTCTCTGGGACAGTGCTCTAGGTCCATCCTGTCCTGGAAGATACCAGCCTTGTCCCACCCCCTCTGAAGGCTCCTCTCTTAGCCTGCCCAGGTCCCCTGGGGAAGGAGTTGGGGGGCTGGCTTCCCAGGGGTCAAGCATGCCAGGCTGGCCAGGGTCCTGTATGAAGACACAGAGCTATGACAGCACCCAAGGAGAGGAGGGAGGGACAGGGAGGTGCCTGACAGTCTCAACATGTCTCCTCTTCCCAAACCCCCCTCCATCGCCCCTTCAGCAAATCACCAACAGCAAGACAAGGGAGTGGGGATTCTGGCTGGAACAGCCAACTCATGGAAGATTCCAAGAAGCAAGTACTTGAGCAGAGCTTTCAAGGAAGAGTAGGGTGTGAACAGTAGAGGGAGACGTGGTGTGGGACAGAGGCTGCCCGCCCACAGCAGGATTTAGTTTCTCACTCCACAAATGAGATGGATGGGCAGACCGATGATGATGGTGGTGAAGACAGACACAGAGATAGACAGGAGAAAGAGAGGCTAAAGGATTGCTAAGTAGAAAATGATAGATGAGATACACAGATGACCAAGCCTGGCTAGGTGGTGACGATGACAAGCAGACTGACAGATGCTTTGTGCCAGGTGCCAGGAATGCAGCGATGGGCTAAGCAAGCCCCCCTCCACTCCATGAGACAGACAAGCAAGCAATTAATTAAAATTCAGAGTGGTGAGCTCTGTGTTAGGGAGACATACAAATTGTTGCAGAAGCACAGTGGAAGGGACTATTAATTCAGCGGGAAAGGTGATGTGGAGAGCCGTGGAAGGGATGGCGTCATGAAAGGGTGACATTTGAACTGAGCGTCCTGAAGGACACACAGAAGGTCACCAGCAGCAGAGGGTGTAGGGAAGAACACTCCAGCCAGAGGAAAGGATCTCAGCCATGGCACGACGGTGTGGTTGAAATACAAAAAGAGAGAAATCAAGAACAGACAAAAAGACTGAACCTCAGGAAATCAAACCCGGCCAAGGAGGTGCCCAAAAGACGGAAAACTTGCAGAGATCAGGGAAAAAACCCTCTGAGCTGGAAAAGGTAACAGATGCTTTGTAGAAGCTATCTGTAGTTTCAAAGGGACACTGCTAAATTGGAAAGCTAGGGAGGTTGGGGTGGCTAAGGTGAAGAAATGATATGGAAAGAACTGGTAAAGGATGAGTGGGTGGATGGATGGATGGACAGACAGATGGAAAGTTCGATCGATTATCTGCATATCATCTTTATAAATATTGGCTGAATTAAATTGGTGAATGGCCGGTTGCTGGTGAAGGGATGAGCAGCGATGGTGGAAGAAAGGAGGCAAGGAAGGCAGGGAGGAAAGCAGGCTACCTGAGTTGCTGACAGTGGGTGAATGGATAGCCTGGGTGCGGGAGAGGAGCCTACTCATCTATGAGGAGATCTAGGAAATGTGAAAATTGGTAGGGAAGACAATTTCTCACCTTGAGGGAGATGTAGAAATCCTATGGATGACGGGGTGATGACAAAAGTTCATCTTTTTTTATAAAGATATCAGTTATTTACATGACACAGAGAGAGTGAGCGAGCACAAGCAGGGGAAACAGCAGGCAGAGGGAGAGAGAGAAGCAGGCTCCCTGCCAAGCAAGGAGCCCAATGTGGGACTCGATCCCAGGCTGCTGGGAACACGACCTGAGCTGAAGGCAGATGCTTAACCCACTGAGCCACCCAGGCGCCCCATGAAAGTTCATCTTTGAAGAGAACTCGTACTTTTGTGAAGAATGCCTACCTCTTTGCTTTGTTTCACCGGAATTTCTCAGAGATGTGAAGCTCAGGTTGGACACCTGTAACTGCCTCAGGGGCAGCTGTAGAGACATAGGGACAGGAGATCCTAAAGTGAAACCCAGCACAGGCGGCGAACTCCAGCTCTAGGAACAGAGTAATAACAGAATGGAAACACGTCCAAGGTATTGTCCCGGAGAATCCAGGAGTGGCCATCAGCGTGGCCGTCAGCGTGGCTCTAGTCCACAGCCACCCAGTGACGGCACAGGCCTGACACACAGGCACCCTCCAGGTCAGGCTGAGGGGAGGAGGAGGACAGAGTGAGTGAGTGACAAGGGTACGTGAAAGGACAAGTGAGGCCGTGCACACACCTCTTAGACGGAAGCCACACAGATGTGCCCTTCCTGGTGAGTCTGATCCAACCGGAGCTCGGCAGAGTGCACTGGGGGGCTTCCTGGAGGAGGTTACACCTACACTTGGGTGAAGAATGGTGCCTTTTGCTGGGACAAGCACATCAAAGCAGGAGCAGTTTGGTGAGCGAAGTAGAGGAGGCTGAGGGTACATGGAACTGGAACATTATAAATTCAGTCAGGGGCCCACTGATTCTGAGGTCACCCTATCTGTACTTCCGTTTGTGCCATTCTTGCCACCTGAGGGACACAATCCTGTCCTCTTCCTTCCATCTACTCAATCTATCTACCTGAAAATCATCCCATCCTGGGAGCTTCCCGGGGTGAGGATGAGGCAGTAAGGGATGACCAGGAACCATGCTCTGGAAAGGCACACCCACAGCTGGAGGGAGAAGACTTTACCCACAGGACGGCTCCCACTGGAGCTCATGTGTCTTCCTGCACGTCTCGGGGCAGCTTGGCCGCCTTCCCCTCTGCCTCTTCCCTAGGCTTCCCAGTCAGTGTGCCCCACTGCCCACATTCCTCCGCTCCACATTCCCTGGTCTCATTGGAAGGGAGACAGGTCTCCTCCATCCAGAAGAAACAAGGTTGGCTGTGTGATCTCAATCAAGTCGGGAACCTCTCTGGGACTTGACTTCTTTGCATATAAAACAAATTTAATAACCCCAGCTCTGCCTATTCCACGGTGCTCTAATAAGAATGAAATGAAATGCAACCTGTCCCCTCACCATGCATCTGTTAAAGGTAAAGGTATACGACACAATTACGTGAAGCTGATTTTTCAATTTCTTCTTTTTGCTCGTGGTAGTTTTTAATGTTTCTACAGCAAATAAAAATTACTTATTTAATAAGGTCAGAACACTAAAGTTTGAAAAAAAATCATTCTCAGGAACTGAGAGAAGTTTAATATTTCAAAGTTCGACAGGGGCATTTCCTGTTGTGCTGGTTCATGTGAATCATCATTCCTGTCACTGTCATCATCCTGAGTGGGGATCATCATCCTCGCCCCACAGAGGAGGAAAGGGAGACCCACAAACACTAGGTGACTGGACGTGACCCCACTAGCCAGCTCCCCAGTGAGCACCCAGTGGTCTCCACGGTACAGAGCAAACACACTTCTGTGTGACGTCTTCCTGGTGTGGACAGCGCTGACATTCAGTTTTTAATCAGTATGTATGTCCAAATGCTACATGTCTAAATAAAAATACAGTGAAACCTCAGCCATCTTGGACCTTTGAGGAACACATTTATCCAGACGCCCGAGCTTCCAAATAGCTACAAATTTAAGGATCAACGTTTTAAACATTTTTAGGTCATTCTTAGAAATTGTCCTCTAGAAGGGGCCCCTGGGTGGCTCAGTGGGTTAAAGCCTCTGCCTTCAGCTCAGGTCCTGATCCGGCATCCTGGCATTGAGCCCCAGTCAGACTCTCTGCTCGGCAGGGGGCCTGCTTCCCTCCCCACCCCCCCCACCTGCCTCTCTGCCTACTTGTGATCTCTGTCAAATAAATAAATAAACTCTTAAAAAGAAAGAAAGAAAGAAAGAAAGAAAGAAAGAAAGAAAGAAAGAAAGAAAAAGAAAGAAAGAAATTGTCCTCTAGAAAGAGGCCACTCCTCCTGACTGCTCCATCAGAATATATGGAAAGTTGAGTTAGCCCTTCTTAATGCCTAACGGCAGCCACACTGATCCCAGCTCTCCCTGCGTGTATGTAAGGAAGCTCATCACATCCCTTTCTTCTCTGACTTCCATTTATCTCAATAAGAACAATCATTTAAAAATAATAATAAAAATCAAAAAAAGAACATTCATAATAACTAACATTTATCGAGCACTCACCACATGCATTTTCTAGGTGTGAACTCATGTCATTGTCTCCTCCCCTCCCCCCTACAGATGTTGTTACTCCCGCCCTATAGACAAAGAAAGGGAGGCACCAGTATCTCAATAACTTGCTCAAGGTCGTAGGGCTGGCCGGCAATGGGGTCAGAATTTGGCTGTGTGTCTTCCAGCCCCAGCACACATTTTCGCAAGCCCCCAAGAGGAGCTTGATGAGCAGAGACGCCTACCCCGCCCCCCTCAGCATAGCCACGGCCTCGGCCTCAGAGAGAGCACAGCTTCCTCCAGAAACTCCACACAGCCTTCCCAGGCCACCGGATGCTTCATGGAAACTCTCCTTTCTTCCCAGCTCCCAGCTCTTGCCATGGCTTAGGAAACTTCAAGATCCTCATTGCTTCTCCTGTCGGCCCTCCAGCCATGCCAGTTCTGAACTTTATGCCTTCAGCCCTTTTATGGCTCTCAACAAATGGAAAACAAAATCATTCTTAGGATTGATGCATGTGTGTGTGTGCATGCACGTGTGTGTGTGTGTGTGTGTGTGTGTGTGTGTGTCTGCCCCTAGGAAAAAAAAATGACATTTTTGGCCCTTTCCTCAACTCTGGTTGCATAACACTGGAAGAGATGAGGGGCTGGACAGAAAGTCACGGAGGTGGCCCCAGCCTCCTGAACACCCACCCCATCCTGCCGTGCACCACACAGCAAAGCCCTCGGCTGCCCAGTCCTTTCCCCTGCCCTTCTGCAGGGAATTACTGTCGCGGCCTCAAAACCCAACCTGGAAAATGCAGCATTCCTGCCCACCTTCCAACCTCATCGCCCACAACTCCCTGGCACCAGCCCTTTTTTCCAGACAAACCAGGCTCCTCATTGATCTCAACACATGCTTCATGCTTTCCTACCTCCGTGCCTTTGCCCACACCGCTTCCCCTCCAGGACTGCCCTCCCTTCTCCTCTCCCTGCATCCAAATCTACCATCCTTCAAGGCCCTGCTGGAGACAAGTCCTTGTCAGACCTGACTACCACTGGCTATGTGCTGCAGGGCTGGGAGCACTGTGACGAAGAAGGCAGGTGGGTCTGCTACTCTCAAAAGAGTCAGCAAAAAGCAATGGCACAAGGGTCCCTGGGTGGCTCAGTTGGTTAAGCATCTGACTCTTGATCTCAGCTCAGATCACGATGTCAGGGTTGTGAGATCGAGCCCCATATGGGTCTCTATGCTCAGTGTGGAGTCAACTTGAGATATTCTTTCCTTTGCCCTCTGCCCCTCCCCCGACTTACTTTCTTTCTCTCTCTCTCTCTAATAAATAAAATATTTTTTTAAAAAAAGCAATTGCACAATTACGAATGGTGTGAAGCTTCCCTGTTCCACCTCTGCTTACACCCCCTCCGCCCCGGGGGCCACTACCACGGCCTCACCGCTCTCTCTCGTAATAATGCCAGCCTCCCCCGTCCACCACCATCTCCATTTATGAGATTCTCTCAGACCTTTAAGGTCTTCAGCCAATGCCTGCCTCTTCTGCGGAACCTTCCAGAATCCCCTGTCAGACACAATAACTCCCTCTGAACTTACCCCCTCCCGGCTACCCCGCGCTGTTTGAGGTGAACCCTCTCCATGGGCAGCCCTGCTCTGATCTCATCACTGCACTCGCACAGTGGATATAATCCCTGATCCCCACAGCCCTGGCGCCTCTGACCACAATCCCTTTCCACTCAGCCCAGTGGGCCCCACAGAGACCACGGTATTCTGCATGCACTGTGTTGTAGCCCGGTTTGGAAGCACACCAGTGAAGCCATGATGTTTCTAGGGCCCCTCCGATGTTGCAATGTGCTGCTGGTCAAGAATTACATGTCTCAGTGTTAACTGCACAGATCTAGAAGTCTGGGCTGAGCAGTGTCATTCCTACGGTTAAAGCTGGATCATTTTTAATTTTTAAATTTTTTTTAAGGATTTTATTTATTTATTTGACAGAGAGAGATCACAAGTAGGCAGAGAAGCAGGCAGAGAGAGAGGAGGAAGCAGGCTCCCTGCCGGCAGAGAGCCCGATGCGGGGCTCGATCCCAGGACCCTGGGATCATGACCTGAGCCGAAGGCAGACGCTTTGACCCACTGAGCCACCCAGGCACCCCTAATTTTTAAATTTTGCTCAAAATTTTCACCTTAGTTTTCTGATATCTTTTTTTATGTAAAGATTTTATTTATTTATTTGAGAGAGAGAAAGTGAGAGAGAGCACGAGAGAGGAGAAGGTCAGAGGAAGAAGGAGACTCCCGGTGGAGCTGGGAGCCCAATGCGGGACTCGATCCCAGGACTCCGGGATCATAACCTGAGCCGTAGGCAGTTACTTAACTAACTGAACCACCCAGGCACCCTGTTTTCTGATATCCTTTTAATAATGTGTCTGCGGGTCGCTTAACAGATAAAACACCGTGTGGTGACCAGTCAGAGCTTCAGCCAGCAGAAATCATTCTGCTGTCTCCCGCCCCCTAAAGGGTTCTGGAATTGGAACAAAGAAAATGTTTCCATTAATGACTCTTGTTCAAAGACAGTGTGGGAGGACCAGGTAAACTCAGTGAGGGAAAGGCCATATCAGGGTAAGGTAGTGTTCGTTCTAGAGTAAAAGGAGGAGAAAGCTCAATCAAATTCTGTAATTATGACAAACCCTGGGGAGGGGACGGTGCCTCACAAAAATAATGAAAACTGAGTCACATTTTCATGCAATCCTTGTGCCTCAAAACTCAAAACTCCTGAAGAAACCGTTCGATTGTCCTGGGGTGTTAGTTCCAGCCTCAGGGAAGGCTACAGCCCAGGTACATCCGTCTGAACCAGAACGGATGGGCTTGTGAGCTGGTGGGACGTAGAGAAGTGTTTGCTGCTGAGGGAAGGGGCGGTGTGGTGCTGCTTCGGGCCCACTCTCTTCTCTCGATGATGATCCCACGAGATGACCACCCCGGCACCTGTGAGCAGGTGTGCCCCGGCAGCCATCAGCCTCACTGAGGATCAGCTGCTCTACTCGGCTCGCTGCTTAGGCAGCCAACTGTCCCAGGTGGCAGGACACTGGGTTCTCACATCCCAAGGGCAGGTCCTCGTGGTCCGAGGACTCTCCTCCCTCAGTGGCCTTGTGTTGGGAACCCTCCACACCCATAGTTACAGGCAGAGAGCGCTCAAGAATCAACCAACAGACCTGCCACCAAAGGTCCAGATGTCATGGAGGAGGAGGACGCAGCTGGAAGCCCAGGCTTCCTCTAGGATGGAAGGACCCCCTCCTGCTGCTACCCGCCGGACACCTGTCCAGGAAACTGTTGCTACCTGCAGGACTTCTCGTGGGTGAATCAAAATACAAAAGCCAATCATTGAAAGAGAAGTAGGACTCACAGAACATTGAGAAAGAGGTACTTCTGGAGAATGGGAAGCTCTAGAAAGTCACAGTCATTATTAGTAATTATTATCACGATTATCGACTTGAGGAGGACGAACAGAGAGATTCACTGCATCCTCACAAAAGAAAGCAAACAGTCTGGTGCCCAGCCAATGTCTCGAGAGTGGAGAATGGGCCGCTGGAGAACTTGGTCCCCTCCATCTCGCCGGGAACCTCCTTCCTCCAGTGGGTTAACCAGGAAACACTGAACATGGTCTCACGAGGGTGCCCACAATTAAAGCAATGCAATCACCACACCTAGAAGGAGCTTGTGATAACTTTCCATAGACATGCAGGAAAATTGCCTATGGTATATGATAATATATCCAGGTCTTCTGAATAAAAACAAACAAACACCTTCAAGGCTATATAATTCAATGGGTGATCAGAACACCAGTGCAGATAAAGCCTCAATCTCTCTTGCCCAAAATTAAAACAGGATCTCCAAAAAATTAGAGGCTAGATGAAGTCAAGTCTTGAGAGCTGCTAAATATGAAAGTGAGTGTAGATGAGGTTGGCGTGCTTTTCTCTCTACTTCTGCATACATTTGAAATGTTTATAAGAAAAAGCACTTAGCAAGTGTTCCCCCCAAATTCAGAGGTTTGTTACAGTTACTACTTCTACTCTTTATTTTTTTTAAACTTTTTTTTTAATTTGATAGAGAGAGATCACAAGTAGACAGAGAGGCAGGCAGAGAGAGAGAAGGAAGCAGATAGAGAGAGATCACAAGTAGACAGAGAGGCAGGCAGAGAAAGAGAAGGAAGCAGGCTCCCTGCCGAGCAGAGAGCCCTATGTGGGTGCGATGTGGGGCTCATCCCAGGACCCTAAGATCATGACATGAGCAGAAGGCAGAGGCTTAACCCACTGAGCCACCCAGGCACCCTGCTTCTACTCTTTAAATACTGTTGAAGTCTGTGGTTTAGGTCTACTCATTCATCAAGCTTAGAACTACCCTCTTTGTAGTATATGTAAAATTTACTGTGGGTGATGGCTTCAGGAAAAAGAGAGAAAGGAGGGAAGGGAGGGAGGGACAGAGGAGAAGGGGGAGGGGAGGGCACCGGCAGAAGGTGCTTGAGCTTTCACAGGAGTTGGACAGAGCTCCCATCCCAGCTCTTCCACGCTCTAACTGTGTGACTCTGGGTAAGTGTGTGGTACTCTCTGTGCATAGATTTCTTCTAGAAAACTGGGATATTGTTCCCCCCACAGTCTTGTTGCAAAGCTAAAACTGAATAATAGATGTTGAGTACTTGGCACATAGTAGGCACTTAAGAAATCCTATGACTACTTTATAAAGATAAGCACTTTACAAAAGAGACACATTCAGGAAATTCTATGCTTTACAAAAGAATTCACCACAGGGTCCCTTTAAGCCCCCAGCCCGGTTAGTGCATTTTAAACGGGATTGAGTTTGCAGAAACCCATTTACACATGACTTTTCAAGAACGCAGCCGCCTTGGCACTAATGAAGGCAGCAGATCTACAGAGAGAGCTCCCTGGGCAGACTGTCTCAGATCCTGTCCAGCAGGATTCTCTAAAAGCCTGGAGCCTAAAAACATCTTCTCTGAAAGCCCACAAAGACCCACTGGCTTGCCCTCTGGGAAGCCTTTATTCCATGCATATTTGGAAGGGCCGTGGCAGCTCCAGCTATGGGCCCAGGCTGACGGAAACAATAGAAATAGGCTAACAACGTTTGCTAACATTTACTGAGGGCCTCCTACATGAGAGGCACCGTGTTAATTCCCATGCTGTATCCCGACAAGGCCATAAATAATGCCTGTGTAACCACAACAAGGGCTTCCAGGCGAAAGAAGTTCCTATAATGCTCACAAAGATCTTACAGGGTATTCTGATCTCTACTGGTTGGGTCTGTTAGTTTATTTGTTTCAGATAGAGAAACTGAGGCACAGAGTAGGTAAATCATTATGCCCAAGATTACCCCGCTGTAAGTGATGGATTATGAGAACCTGCCTCACTCTGGAACCCACCCCATCACAGAGCCCCGGCTGCATGCCCCACCCCCCCTCCCCGCTGGCCCTCCACCCAGCAGCGACAGGACTGCGGAGCAGAGGGGACCCTCGGGAGGCACTGCCCCCCTTCTGCCCCCTCCCCATCTCACTTAGCCCTCCACAAGCTGTTGTCAATTGCAGTGAAGTATTTACAGCAACCAGCGACCGCTGCCACCTCTGGCCACGTGGGCTATAATTTGATGCTCAAGCTGTTAACCAGCCGCTTTTGAGCACTGAGCTCTTCATACATGAGTGTCTCTCCCGAGAGCCAGGCTGGGCTGCCTCTCGGCTGCTCGTGACGCTTGCACACCTCTCCTGCTGGCCCCAGGCGTGCACACATGCCAAATACGCCATCACACACAGACAACTCCTCACATGCAATTTTCACCACGAGATGATCCGAGTTCACTGATCAGACCCCCAGCACACATGATGGGCAGCAGACTCCCAGCCCACCCCATCCACCCACCTCCTGCCATCCACACCCAAAACACGGCAAGGTAACCACTTGAAGATATTCCGTGTAAAGCAGAATGCACACGGGACTGGCTACTAGTCATGCCAATCCCATATATATTCCACAAAATACATTCTCCCTGCATAATTATTTATGGGGAAACTATCCACACGCTCAACTCTGCATGACTGTAACCAGAAAAATACTGAATAGATACCCTCACTTACTTGTGCTAAATGCCCATGTCACCATGATGTACATGTTTCTGATCATTGTTGTAACTAGGTGTTGGATATGTAGGGAAACCCACTGTTCTCTCTCCTTCTGCCTATGTTTGGTGATGTTCATTCTGGTGCATGTACCTGACTCCTCGCCTCTGTCGGTGGGCCAGTGCCTGTGAGTGCCGTGGAATGGTGTGGGGGCACACTAGCACGTCTACCTCTATGTGTCTGTTTGTGCAAAGCAGACCTGGCACTTCAGCTCCATTGCTGGCCCTCTCCTTGGGGAGCCTTTGCAGCATGGGGCTGCTCTCCACTTAGCTAGCCAAGAGCAAACACATCATGGAAACCCTCTGTGAGTGTAGCCATGAAGAGGGGGCGGTTCTGAACGCTGGCAAGGGAGCAGGGGATAAGGCAGGGAAATGAGAGGGGATGGGGGCTCTGAAGGCAGAGGAAGAAACTCGGGCCCATCAGCCCAGGGGAGAATACAGTAGGGAACGTGTGCTCATGCATAATCTCGAAGGAGATGGCCCGGAGCTGCTGGAGCCGACTGACTGAGGGTCTGAGGAGGACGCAGGTCTCCAGCCCCTGTGAGGCCCTCTGGGTCCTCATGTCTAGGAGGACAGGGATCGGCTTCAGCCCCCTCCAGGGAGGTTCTGGGGTCGGAGGTCCCATGTGTGTAGGCGACAGAGCGAGCCTGTGCTGAGGGAGTGGCCCCAGCTGCCTTCTTACAGATTTCAGACCGGGCACAGAGACAGGCCAAAAAGCTCAACAAAGAAGGAAAGACAGGGAAGAACAAGGGACGGTAGAAGGGATGTCTGAGTCCCCAGGATGAGAAAACTGGGCTCCCGGGAGACCCAATCAGTTCTGGGAGCTTCAGAGACTGGAACCCTTGCAGCAGGAACCAGGTAAGGACTCAGGGGCCCAGGGTCACTCCCGTAGCTTCCACGAGCCACTGAGGAAAAGCGGGTCCTGCCCAACAAGCCTATAAGGAGCTGCCAGTCCTCAAGGACACCTTCCACTGGGTGGGGGGGGGGGGGCCTGGGCTGTGCAGGGCAAGGGCATGGGTGAGCGAACCGCCCTCAGCAGACCATGCAGCAGGACCCGGCTGCAGGCCCATCGAGAAGCGGGAAGCCAGTGGGAGAGAAGGAAGAGCAAACCTGAGTGGGGACAAGGGAGCAGTCGGCCCCATGGTATCAGAAGATGGGAGTTCAAGTCCTCCTGCTATGTACCAGGCAGACCCGCAACAATCATGAGACTTCTCTGAGTCTCCTCTGCGTCTCCAGAGGCTGCAAAAGCCCTGTGAGGACTCAGTAAGACTGTGAGGGTGAAAAGGCTTTCTAGGAAGGTCTCTGAGCACCCTCACTTTTCAAGATTGCCAGGAGGGGAGAAGTCACAGGACAGGATGGAGATGACAGTGAGCGGCTATCTGCCAACAAGGAGATTTTACTATTAATACTCACATATGCCTCTGTGTCCTGCTTCATCCCACAAAGCATTTGAGGTGGCTGAGAGGGAAAAAATCTCTGATAGACCGACTACGGGACAGACGGGCGGATAGAGGAATGAAGACAAAAGCAGGAAGAGGGCAAGAGACCTCTAGAGAAAGAAGTCTTCCATTCAGCTGCTCAACTGAACATTTGCTTACTAAGCATCTGCTGTGTTTAGTTTCAGGTGACCTTACCCAGGGGCAGAAGTATGGCAAATGTGAGTATCCCTTTCCCAATTCCTTTGGTCTTGCACACACAACTAGAGACTATTTCCCAGTGTCCCTTGAAGTTGGGTGGAGCCATATGGCTGGGTTCTGGCCAAAGAAAGTGGTCAGAGTGATATCAGTCACCTGCGACCTGGCCCTTTATAAAAAACACTCCCCCAGAATTTTCTGATCACTCTCCTCCTCTGCATTTAGAAGACCCATGGAGGATGCCAAGGACCTAGAACCAGGGTCTACAACACACAAGGGGGCAATGGGAGAATCTGGTACATGGAAGTTCCATAAATTTGGCTGGGAGAAATTTTTTCTTTATTTTGACATAGCTCTGAACTGAAATTCAGCATTTTATTCAATTATGAAAGGAGGCCAAAAACCACAGCAGTTTTCCCCATACCTGTAATTTTGCCACCCACAGAAATTGCAGGTATTTTTCTACATTGTGTTAAGTTGTTGCAGAAATAGCAAAAGGTCACTTATATTAAGAACATTTTGAAATTGTCCTATTAATCCCATTGCTATTTTTTAACTTGTCATGTTATTATTATGTCAAAAATGTATTCTATTATTTTATTACACATTCTATTATATCACAAAACTTAAAAATATTTTGACACTTAAACTTCAGTATAATTGGTTTACAATTATATACTACAATATATACTACAATAATATATATTGTAGTCCTGTGAACTGGATTTTATGCATGGACAAATCCTTAATCTTAGGGGTTCATAGGCTTCAATAGTCTGCCCAAGGGGATCCATGGCACAAAAGAGATGGGAAATCCTCCCCCTAGAAAATGATAGAGCCCCAAGAGAGAAGGCCCTGGGTCTCTGAATGACTGTCTGGAACAAAGTATCCCCCATCGGCTCCCACCACCAGCATTTGGATTATGAGATGGATTTTTAAAATCTTTATTTGTTAAACTCCTAAGACTACTAAGACTTTGAGAACACTTATAATACAGAGGGGAGTCCTTGTGACCACAGTAGGAATACAGGACAGACCTCTCAGCCTACGTTCACTGTGGACTCATCCTTAGCTCTCCTAAATGCCCTTGTTCATAAAGGATGGAATTCCCAGGATGCCCTTCCCTCACACCCAACCTTCTACTATGGCAGTTCTCCCAAACCTTTCAGGCCCAGCTCAAATGCCACTTCCTCCAGGAAGTCTCACGGGTCTCCTCTCCCCTCGCAGAACTTATTGGACCTGACCCAAAGCACCAAGAGTCAGCAACATCAGCCAGTGAGCTTCCCCAAGGGTAGGCAGTTGCCCTCCCCACTCTGTTCCCCAACCTACACCCCAGCCCTACAGCAAGCACAGTCCAGGGATGTCCAGCCACAATAGGCCCAGGAAATATTTGCTGCATGGGAGGCAGGTGGGTGGTCAGAGAACAGTGTGTCTGATTCGCCTCTATTCCCTCAGCCTGGTCCAGGAGTGCACACAGTCAGCATGTTCAAGGAAAATATGGGATAGGGTGGCAGGGAGAGGTAGTGAGCTAGTGCTTTCCCACCTTGAGACTGCAAGTTCCCTTCTCAGGGATTATTTCTGCCCCATCTGCATTTTACACCAAAATATCTTATCATCTGGGTCTCTGTCCTTTGGGTAGCCAGGTGAGATGAGAAGTCAGGAAAGAGTTAAAAACAAGATGTGTCCTCTCCTACCCCATATCTCCGGTGGGTCCCAGCTGAGTCAGCTCTTTGTCCACACCCTTGAAAGCCACTCCCTCCACCCATCCCCCTTCCTTCCGGCCTGTCCCACCCCCAATAAGCATTTGCAGCTTCCGCCCTTGGGCTCCGAGCACTCATCATCTCCGTGCTGCTCTGGAAGCCCAGCCCTGCTTCCTGGACAGATGCTGCTTGGTGGGAGAGTGGGATGGGGGGAGAGGGTGTTGAACAGCCCAAGCTCCTTTCGGAATGGGAATGAACTGACCTTGAGTAAAGGTCCCTCCCTCCCTTCAGGATATCTTACTACATTGGTGCTCAGGGGGCCTCCAGATCCTGCCTTGGTACTACTGTGCCCACACCCTCCCCTGCCACCCTGGGCTCCAGAGACACTTACTGCCCTATTAAGGATCAAACTTCTGAATAATATTAACTTTGCTTGTCTCTGGGAAGTGACACTTTAGGGGCACTTCCAGACCCATGGTTAATTCACTTACTCATGTGCCAGGCCTTGCTCTATGTGTCAGGAACAGTGTGATGCCTAAGATTTAAGTCCTGCCCTCAAGGAGCTCTCAGTCTGGCGAGGGAGATAGGGCAGTAAGCAGAAAATAATACACTGCGATAAATTCTTTAAAAGCTCTGGGGGTGGTAGGAGCCCAGAGGATAGGCTCTAAGCCCATGCTTGGGGAATAAGGGGCAGAAGAGAAGGAAGGCTTTCTGAAGGAGGTGACACCTGAGTTGGAAGTGAACCAAGTAGCAAAGGGGAGAAGGGACAAGCAGATGCATGAAACAGAGAATCATTGGCTCTGAGCTTATCAAAGGGTAGACTCATAGACTGCTAGAATCATTTTTTTAATGAACAGCTATTTATTATACCAGAAGCCAAGCAAGGTAAAGAGATCTCAGAATTGAAGGGCTCTCATATGCCAAAAGCCAGCTTGACTTCCATACCCTACTCTTAAGAGGCAGACCACCTCTCTTCCAAGGCGACTTCCAACTCCAAGGGCCTGGGGAGAAGAAAAGAAGTCTAAAGATGCCCAGGGTGTCAGAATGCAGTGTTCCAGGAGCTCTCAATGGACGATGGCCATGAACCCTGGCTCCCTGAGCAGCCGTGACTAGAATTCCCAATGGTCAGAGCTCTGTTGACTGGAGTCTGAGTTGAACAGGAAGGAGTTTGGGGTGATAGCTACTGTCCCAACAGGTTCCAGCCTAGCAGAATTGAGCAATTCACCTCCAAATTACATTCTTCAACTCTTCTCAAAGCCCTAGCTGTTCCTCCCTCAGAGTCCCTATTACTCTTTTAATTAGATACGTGTCTGTGGATTTCCTCCTCTCCTCCACTAAATCACCAGCACCCTGAGGCCAGGAACAACATCTGTTTTATTCTGCACAGTATCCTCGGTGCTGGGCAGA
The DNA here is from genome assembly GCA_004024625.1 of Mellivora capensis. NCBI lineage: Eukaryota > Metazoa > Chordata > Mammalia > Carnivora > Mustelidae > Mellivora > Mellivora capensis. The sequence goes on along the minus strand of PISX010001940.1, from coordinate 112,325 downwards.
GACCAGGCACAAAGCAGGCATAAACGCCTCCTGAAATGACCTGAGACTGCCCCGTGGGTGTGGAAGGACAGTCCGGCAGATGAGGGCAGCCTGGTGATGAGCTCATTTCATTTCCCCAAAGGGGACACTGAGCCCAAGAGAGTGTGGAGTTGGCCAAAGACAGGGCTGCCAATGGATACTGAGGTGGCCGGAGGAGGGGGCGGGCAGGGTGGGGGGGGGGGGTTTGTCCCCCAAATGCTCCAGTCTCCTCAGAATCAGTTCCCTTTACAATCCTCCTTTCCTACCCTCAGTCACCTTTTCGGTCTTGTAAACTCGTGCAAAACACTCCCAACGGAAAACACTTCCAACGAAGTCCCAGAAGTGGCCTAAAGGGCCAGGGAGTAGGAGGGATGGAGCAGCGACCAGTGGAGGGTGGGGGCGGGGAGCCCAGCTTTGGCCCCAGATCTAGGGGACCTCCAACAAGGACTGGACCGTCCTGGCAGCCAACCTCTGCAGGTGAGCCTTAAGGGCGAGAGCACAGAGCCAGCCCGGTTAGCCCAAGCACACCAGACAGCACGAGATCTACCGTTTAGGATCACTCCCAAGTGCAGAGTCAGGCTCGCTCAAAGCTGAGCTGCCCCGGCGAACGTGGGGTCATCCCTCTCACCCGAGGCCGGCCTGCTCCAGAGCGAGAGCGTCCAGGTTTGCAGAACCGGCCTCTAAGGGAGGGTCAGACCCGGGCGGGGCGGGGTCACCGCGGTGAGCGCCGGGGACGCTCCCGGCACTTTGGGGCCAGCGGCGCCCCCAGGTGGCAGGGCCCCGCCTGCACTCGGGATCCGGGTAGAGAGGGCTTCTGGAACCTCGCTCCTCTCGCCCTCTGTCAGGGAGCCTCGAGGACTTGGTCCGGGGCTTCGCCTTTCAGGAGTTTCTTCCGCTTCCGAATATTCTCTGGGGCTCTTTCTGTTCACAGAATGCAAGTGGGCGCGCGAGCGCATCTGACAGCAAGAATCCTAGACGATAGCGCAGAGGAGACAAGACGCCCGCCCAAAGTCCGGCGCCAGTTCCAGGGTAAGGGACCACAGAGCCTGCCCCTTCCCCTCCGGGCTTTCCCCTTCTTCTAGGTCTCTGTCCTGGCCGACACCCACTCTTCGGATATGTCTCTGAGAGAAGCCATCCGACCCCCCAGACACCTCCCAGGCTTTGGGTGCTTCTACTACAACCCCACAAAATCTGCAGTTCTCCAGCTTGGGTCTGGGACAGGGACACTGGGAAGGGAGCAGAGCCACAGGCCCTCCCCACTCTGGCTTTAGGACTGTTCTCCCTATACCACCAGCTGTCCATGGTCCAGTTCCCAGCTCCTGTGCAGGGTTCTGCCTCTCCTGCCTCCCGGAAACACTCAAACACTCCCCTAGAGGTTTCCAGGAAAAGGGGAGCGGGCAAGGCGAACAGGGACAACAGTAAAAGGAGGTGGGGTAGAGGCTCCTTTTCATATTCTGGGCCCATCTTCTACTCCATGCCTCCGTAGCCCAGTGCCAGACACACATGGGACAGGGCTGAGATCTCAGTGGCCTACCAGCTGGGAAGTCACCCTCCCATTCACCCACACTCCCTGTCTTCACAAAGGAGACAAGTTCATGCAGGACAGAGGAACCCAGGCATCCACAGCCCCTTGACCACCTGACCTGTCTCTGGTCCTGCCTGAGGAGGAGAAATCCCAGGGTCTTGGGTGGAAGCCCCTCGGGTCCAGAAAGGAGGGAACCACGCTTTTCCCCTTGCCCTTGTAGTGGAAGCCCGAAGGAGGCAGCCACTTGGTCTGCATCTCTGGGAGTCCCCGCATAACCTGTGGTAGGCTAGCACTGTCCCATCCTGCACCCTCACTTCAAAGAGGAGTGAGAACTGCAGTAAACTAGAGGGAGGAGCTGGGAGGAGCTTACTGACCCGGGACTCGGAAGGTGAGTCCAGCATACTGTATTCCAGCTCCACTTCTCAGACAGAGAAACTGAGGCTCGTTGAGGGTGGAACTACTGGTCTGATATCACAAGAGAGTCAGCACCCTGGCGTCTCTCCTTCTCCCCTTCTCAACTGCCAGTATTAGATCATTTATCATCTTCAGGGTAGGTATTAAATAAAGACTCAGAAGGAGGGGGAAAGAGGCATCAGATCTCTGGTACCTTCCAGGCTAGTATAACTCAGAATCCTTATTGCTGCACGCCTCTCAAGCACACGAACTCACCCTCTAACACTCTCCTCCCCTACCCTCCTCCACACACAGGCCAGCCCTCCCCCAGATCTCTACCTCCCAAAGCCCAGAAGCTCAGCCAACACTTCCCAACCAGGAAGGAATGGCTCCAGATGGCCCCGATTTTCTTGATTTTCTTCATTTATTCCGCACTGCCTAAAAGGTTTAGAGTCCAAAGGGGCACAGGAAGCAAGGCTTGGACAAGCCAGGTGGGCTGACTGGCTGACAGATTCACCAACAACAGACTAGCGGAAGCTGGGAAGGAGAGACGCTACTGCCTGGGAAAACTGAAGGGAAAAAGTGATTGACTGGAAAACTATAACCACCCCCCCCCCAACTCCTTCCTCACAATCAAGTTGGTGCCCAACCTTCTGCACAGCCTGAACCTGGGGGAGCAACTCGGCTGCCTTCCCCGGCCCAGCAAGCCACACTATGGCGGAGCCCACGATGACGCTGCTGCTCGCCCACACTCCCCACTCTCCTCCTGACTGCCGCCAGCACCTCGTTCACTTTAGGGCAGCGGATTTCATGCCCTGATTTATCTGGATAATTGACTGCTCTCCCACACCTTGATCTCAACTATGTTCACATCCTGCCTCTGGGAAGGAAGGAAGGTTCAGAAGCAATCCATAACCCAGACAATACTTGAGGTTTCCCTAGAGTACAAGGGGAGATGCTAGATTTTGAGTTTCCTCAGAATATCTAGCCTAAGGCCTCAATTATCAATGCCTGTGCAGAGAGGCAGCGGGCTCCAACTTTACAGCGGCTTCCTGCTGAGTGAGCTTGGGCAAATTCTACCCTTACCCCTCCTCCAGACCTGTTTGCCCATCAGCTGAATGTCAGACTTGAAAACCCTGCACACTCTGGAGTTACTGGTTCTACAAACTGCACCCACCCCCTGGCTGAGGGGGGTAGTTTCTTGGGAATGGAAGGGGGGGCTCTAAAGGTCCCCAGGAACGCAGACCTAGTCCCTAGGTACAGGCTGGAGGGAAGGAGGCTCAAGGCCCCTGGCTCGAGAGCAGGTGGGAAGGAGGCCAGACAGTGGAGCCTCTGGGCTACTCTAGAACAACCTGGAGCCATCCTGAACCGAAGGCAGGCTAAGAGAACTAGACACCAGCAGGAAAGGGAGAAAGCAGGAGCATCAGGAGGAGGAGATCTGTGCCTCTCAGCACCCTCACTGGCTGCTCCTCGTTCCCAGCCTTGTGGGCAGTGGGGAAGGAAGTAGGGGCAAGACTGACGGCCCCAATCTTGACTCAAAGAATAGGGAAAAAGGCTTAACACTGAGTCCTCCTCATCTACACCCCTGCAGAGACCCATCTAACCCTTCCACCCCAGTCCTTCACACCCATACCCCTCCAGCCTCTGCTTCAGACACCCAAAGAGTGGGGACCACAAGCTGGGACTCACCACACTGATACAGTCACAAATATACGTGTTAGCACACACAGAATCAATAACAGATATCCCTCCCCAAGCACAGTCACCCACGCACGCTGACAGGCTCAGGTCCGCTCTCACGCACAAACATACACACAGTCACAGACCCCAAGTATCCTGAAAGCACATACACACCTCTGGGCTGTGGTACCTGGTACCATCATCATGAAGTAGAAATTCTTAAAACACCAAACTTTTTTTTTTACCTCAAATATGGTAGTAATCACTTGTTTTGCCTGTCTTTTGGTTCTCAACTAAAGTTAGATTGAGTGTAATGATGCTAGGCAGATATTCCTTGTTTGTATCTCTGGCACAATGCCCGGCACACAGTAGGTGCCTAATAAATACCTGTGGAGAGGTATTTATTGAGGAAATAAATACCAGAGGAAAGAGAGAAAAGAGAGGAAAGAGATCTCCAGCACCAGAGGTAAAATCACTTGCCTATGTTTGCTCCTTACCAGGCAACTCCTCCTCACGCAGGAAAACTGTTCTTGGACACAGACTAAGCCCAGACGCCGGCCTCAGAATCTCCAGGTGATCAACAGAGGAGCGGAGGGACCGAGGTGGGAGGTGCGGGGTATGCAGATCAGAGCTGCTGCCTGGAGCGGATCGGAACCCGGACGCGGCCTAGCAGCCTATGCTCCCTTGCATTGCTAGATCGAAAACCCATGGGTTTGCAAGAGGACGCTCAGCATGGTCATCGATCCTCCCGCTTGCCTGGGGCTTCACAAAGCGTGACTGGCCAGAGCGGCCAGGACGTTGGGAACTGGGCGAAAAGCCAGCCCTCCGAGCCCTGGGATCCGACTCCTTGTACAGGGAGTCCAGGTCTTTGGATCCACTCCCGGACTCCGCAACTGATCCGGAGTGCGATCTCGGCCTGGTCGCTTCCGCTCCAGCGCAGAAAGTGGCTCCTGCCGTCTGGCTCTGAGGCTAATTTAAGCGATAACCTCACCAGCAGCCCTCTTTGACTGGGGTGACTCGTGGGGAAGCCGGAACAGGCTCATAAAGATGGAAACATGTGCGTAGAACTCTGCACTTGAGACGTGAACCCACAGGGCCCAGGAGAAGAGGTGACCCTGCGGGCAGAGAAGGACCGAGGTGGGCGGCCAGGGGTGTAGGATCTCCCCGCACTCAGCAGGGACCCGACACGTCGGCACCCGAATGGGATGGGGCATCTAAGTCAAGGAGTCCTAGCAGCACCGACACCTGCCGGGGGAAAGGGGCGCGAAGCGAGGGCACTCTGTAAGCGGCAGGAATTAACGTGGACAGTAAGACCCACTCCTGTACCCTCGGCGCCTCCACCCCTCCACACACAATTTGGCAGTGTCTGCCCAGATCACTCCAATCAAAAGATTGAAATATGCTTTTCAAGGCAGTGTGATTTTTAGGAAGGGACAGAATCAAAGGGACGTATTTAAATATATTGTTCCCCCAATAATTTGTCTTTTCCAGACCTAAAATCCGTCCAACCGCAATTCCAACGATACTTCTGCCTGCGTAGACAGAAATGCCCTGGAAGGGAGACCAGTCTAAGGAGATTTCCCAGCATTAGGGAAACAGCCCAGACCTACAGAGCCCGGGCTTCCGAAGGGGGAACCCTGGTAGCCGCAACTGTGCGCATCTCCCCAGCCGCTCCTGCGGGGTCCGCTGCGCACCCTTCGTCACCCGCGCATCTCCGAATAGCGGGAGGGCGGGGGTGAAGACCGGGACCTGTTGACGCCCTCCAGGAGTACGAAATTGCGGCGAGGAGGCTATCCCTGGCCCGCAGGAGGGCACCCGGCGTAGACCCCCGCCGCCAAGGAGCAAACCGAAGACGCAGACTGCAAGCGAGTTCCGCTCGGAGTCCGTGTGGAGCGAAAAGAGAGCTCTAGGCGGACACCCGGGACTCGGAGCTAGGAACCCAGCGCGAGTGAGAAACAACCCCAAGGATGTCGGCGCCCAGGGCAACCCGGAGACGCAGGCACCGGAGGAAAGCGCCTGGCTTCGCAGCCGTCCGAAGCGTCTCGGCCTGGCCTCTGGCGCGGCTGCAGGGTCCCGCCGCCCCGCTCCCTCGCCTGGGAAAGGAGGCGGTGCCCGCTCCGCCCCGCGCCGCGCCGCGCCCACCAGCTCGCGGAAAAATTCGTTGCGGAAACTAGAGCTAGGAACCTCTATCCTCCCTTCAGCATTCTGTGTTGGTACGTGTCTATCCGACCTTAAAGAACAGAATCATCACGCTCCGAAACTCCAATTAACAATTGTTTTGCTCTCAAATACGCTGACTGATGAAAAGCTTAGGAGGCTGAATTGTCTTGTAAGACCTCTGCCCACCTCAAGTTCTCTTTCACCGTTTCTCCATAAATTTCAGAGCGCCATCCCCGAGGACAAATGTGAGCTGGGTCTCATCATCCCGGTTGGTCCTCCCTGGACACATCTCCAGTCCTTATCCTAGACAACCTCTGGAACCACGTAACGTAATAATTTAGGCACAAACCCAGACTCGCCTCTCTTCTCTTTGGCGGGATGCGCGGGGTATGAATTAAATCCCGAATCCGGTCCGTAAAGACCCTATGCGAGCTGCCTGCTCCAACCGCTCGAAATCCTAGGAGGCACGCTCCGCACTCAGAATCTTTTCTCCCTTTCTCTTGCAGGGTCCCTCGTTTAAACAGCGTCGGCGCCTTTATTCGCCTGACCCTAGGCGAAGGAAAACCCGCCCGATCGGTCATTGTCTGGTCCGCGACCGCCCCCGCCCCCGCCCCAATCAGTGTCACAAAAACGCCCCTTTCAACGGATTCCAAACCCTCTTCACCCGGGCTCACCGAGCCTTCAACTTCATTAAGTGCGCGCTACGGCGGCTCTGGAGGAGGCGAAGTTTAAATCAACCCGAGCGGAGAGGGAGGAGGGGTGGGCCTGGGGAGGGCTGCTAGTTGAAGGGGAGAGAGAGAAGTGTTTTTGAAAAGGGGAAAAAAGTCATCAGGGGAAAAGCGCTTTGTAACCACGAAGACGCGCCCGCTGCGGCGAGAACAAATTGGAAATGGAGGGGAAGTGTCCGCCCCCACCTCAACTCTGGCTCCTGGGTGGTCCGGGGAGCCCCAGGAGAAAAGAAAGATGGGGAGGAATCGGCGGTGAAAAGAATTAACCACTTTAATTGGGCTGGAAGAGAGAAGTAGGGAGAGGTTCACCGATGTGCCTCGATCACCCAAACCAAATGCCCTTCAATAAAATAAAATAAAATAAAATCCCTTCCCCAACCGTGGCTGTAAGACATGTCAAAGTTTGAGAATCAAGGCTGTTCTCGGCCGTAGAAAGTAAATCTGCAAGATGGGGTAAATTCTGTCCGGAAAGACCCCTCCCCCTCCTTGTGGCCTCGGGCCTCCAGGCGCCGGATGAAAAGGAATGAAATTGAACGAAATTGAACGAAATGAAGTGAAATTGACCAGTGAAATTCGCCAATTTTCTTCCCCTTTAAACTGCCCGCTCTCAACAGCACTCTCTGAACCCCAGGCCGATTTCTTAGCATTTTTTTTTCTCACCTCGAGAGATGAAGGTGTGCCCTGGATATTTTCTTATTGTCACTGATTGTTGGGGCCTGTGGGGGTAGAGGCTCAGCTGTCTCCATCCAGACGGGAAGGGAACCCACAGAAGGTGCTCCAGATGGTATGGCCTATTTCTCCTCCCAGGGAGCTGGTCTCCTAAATAAGCTGCCTTACACTGAACACCCAACCTTTGCACCCACAGGGAGGGAAGGAGCCACTTACCGAGTCCCTCTGGTCTGTGTGTGTGTGGGGTGGGGGGGGGGGTGAACACAAAGAGAGGGCTCTATCTGCAATCCCCTCATCCTTTTTCTTGCTCTTCCCTACAGTCCAGGTCCCAGGCGGGTCCTTGCCAGTTCCTAATTTACAGGTTCTGGGTCCACACAACCTAAAAGAGTCTCAAATTCTAAACACCCTCCCTTCTCACCTGCCTTTAGTAGTACGGATCTCTCAGCAATTCTTTTTCTGTATTTCTCAAGGGCAGTTGAGCATCTGTGGTTTCTTTCTGCCTCCCAGTCCTCAGCCATAATCTGAGCCAGATCTGGCCTTCTTGACCCGTGGGGAAACTGGGATCTGAGTCTTGGGTCTGGGGCCTCAAGCTTCTTAGAAACCCCTGGAAGGGTGCATCTCACTCTTTCCCAATCCTCTTATTTCTACCACTTCCTGATATGGACCCTCTGACACACATATACATAAAGGCAATATGCTCAAATGAATTTACACACACATTTACTTTCACAAACACACACTGAGGAATCCAGAAGGATCTGCTGCTTCTCCTGGAAAAAGCGACTGAGACCCTATCTTCTCGTCTGCCTATCCACCATCAGATATGAATTCTGACTGAATTTTCTCTCTTCCACAGAGGAAAAACTAACTGATAAATCTTTTACTTGAAGATCCAACCTAAGATCTGGGAGTGACATATTTGTGGTAAATGAGATCACATAAGCTACAAAATGCTTTATTCAGGGCAAACACACACGGTCATGTTCAACCTCCCTCAAATGAAAAGAAATCAAAGTCAGCAACGGAAGTCAACCAAGCAGCCCACCAGAGCCATTATCCCCATATCAGCAGGCCATTTCCCTTTCTAGCACTAACTCTAACCTTACTTCTCATGGACTGTTTGATAAAATCATGCGAAGGTGGCCCACTGCTTTCGACCTCCCCACCCTCCCACAGTCTCTCAAGGACAAGGACTCCTCTCTGGCAGAGGAGCTTCATTTACTACCAGCACCTCCAACCTTGTCTCCCCTCTGTTAGGGAACCAGCTGAGACACTTAGGAGTTCCAACCACTGTTCCTCAGCCCTGGTGCATTCTCCTTAACCTGATCCTGATTCTGACCCTCCTCCCTTAGGGCACTCTGTCCTCTACCACCTTCTCCTTTCCTGCTGTTGCTAATGCCTGGGACTCTGGCTAAAGAGGCCTGTGGGGCTTCTCCCTGCCTGCCCCTCTCAAGTTTTCCAGAGTTGGTTCCCTGACCCTATCTTCCTCCTTCTAGCTGTCACTCTAGCCCAACACTCGCCCACAGCATGTGTCTATTTTCCCGTGATGGCTGAAATGCCTCGTTCTGCACCTTCACATCTCTCCTCTCCTCTCCTTCTCTTCTTCTATCCTCGGTTGAATGTACAAAGAGCTGAGTAACCATCTTTGTTCCAACCAAAGCATGCCCTCCCACCCAACATGCTTTCAGGTCTGGCCAGCTGGAGTCCCAGGCACAGGCAGCAAGCTGGGAAACTCAGTAAGCTTATGGAAGGCTCCAGCCATGATTCCCAATGGTTTTGCACTTCAGCAGTACGTTCTGGCTGTGAGCATGGCTCAAAGGTTGGGAAGGTTTGCCTTAACAGAGTAGGACCGCACTGCCTCTCTCTTTTGGCTCATAGTGCACTTCTAACCCTCTCAGGCCAGAGGAGAGAAGGGTTTCACAGTCCCCCATTCAAGCTTTTCGTACTGACCTGTCCACAGCAGCAGGAGGGAGGGAGATCCCCAAAAAAGGCTCTACAGTGGCTAAAGAGAGGTCTGTCTCCTCTTACAGAGCCGGAAAAAGACAGTGACAAGAATCACATAGAGACACACATACATGAACACATAAAGAAATAAAAATACAGATATCCTAAAATACAACTCACTCCCTCCCCCCACAAAGAAGGACAAAAAGCAAGGATACAGAGGACCCTCAGAAACACAAACAGAAACAAGCTCCAGGAAAGCCTCCACACACAGAGGCATACAGAATACGCATCAAGAAACACATTCATTCCAACTGTACTTAGTGGGTAGAGTGTCCATGAGCACTGGGCTCCCAGATAAGACCAGGCCTCGATGAAGTATAAACCAGATGAGAATCCCTCTGTGCATTTGAAACAAAACCTCTGCTGTAGAACCCCAGGCAGACATTTAGGACCAGAGCGAAAATGAAAGTGCTACAGGGGTCCCAGGCTTCCCAGAGTCCTGGCCCCATCAACAGCCAAAAGGCTAAGGCCACAACATTCCCAGTATCCAATAAGCCCAAGACCTCCTTTACCTGTCTGGGCTGCACAGGGCTCTTCCCCACTCCCTCTCTACCTGGGAGCTGGGTGTCTGGGAAAGCCCTGACTGGAAAAGGGGAGTACAGGCAAGCAGACAGAGCTGGTGACTGCCGGAGTTCACATACATTTATTCAACTGACACCAATGGGAATGGGGGGGAAGACAGATTTTTCTTTTCTTCCACACAAACCATCAGACGATTTCACAGAGTCTCCCCTCAGTGGGGAAGTCTAAATCAATTCACACCCAGTGGACAGAGAACGCAGACAGCAGCCCGCTGTACAGATATTTACACGTAATTACAGGACCCCCTGCCACAGGATGTGCCCTTGCCCACCCCACCCCCACCTCTCCAGTCCTTGACCCAGACCCTCCTGTCCCACCCCAACCTCATTGCCTTTAGCTACAATAAATATCCCAGGGCCTGGGACAGAGCAGAGCGCTGAGAGGGCCGCTGGCCCTGGATGGCTGGACCCAGCCTGCCATGGGAAAAGGGGAAAGTTCCTTTAAAAGCACCCCAACACAAAAGAGGGAGGATGTTCCTCAGTGTAGTGGGATCCGGGGTTTCTGTGAGGACTGTGGAAACCCCTCGCTTAATCTCTCCGTTCAACTTCGCGGGTGTAGACACTGATTTAGCCTTCAGAGGAAATGAGCTTTCTTGGAGAACAACAAGGGAAAAAAGTTGAAATTTTCTTTTAAGCACAAAGCGGATAATAGGTATCTTTAAATTATAATATCGGACAAGCAGGGCCTCAAAGTGGGGGAAGGAGTGAGGGAGAGGCAGAAAGGGAGACCTCTCTGTGCAGTTGGTGTTTCTGGTGGAATCGGTAGGGCCTGGGCAGACATCTCTTCAGGAAAGCATTCCTCCCGGGCCTCTGAGAGGCGCAGAGGCTGGGAAAAAGTGAAGGCTCCTCCGCCCCTTTTACTGCTCAAATTGGAGTGGGATGGATCATGGCTTGCGACTTCATCGCGTAGACCTGGGCCTCTCCCTGATCGATGGAGCCCGCTTCGTCCCAACTCTCGCCGAAATTCTGAGCATGGAGCCTGAAGTGCCAAGTCACGAGCGCCGGCCCAAGGTCTGGAGACTCTTCATAAATAGACTCCCTGAGTTCCGCTGGGACCGCAGGAGCTCCCGGGAGAGGCTGAGGAGTGCGGGCCTTACCGGCCCTGAGCTCCATGCGGTCAGAAGTGGCAGCCACTGAGGCCGGCGACTTTGCTGGCAAACGGAGGCCCTGAGGACAGGAGCGCGTCCCCGGGGTGAGAGAGGCGGATGTGGCCGGCCACTGGAGCCAGGGCTGGGGCAGTCAGCATAGCCAAGACCTGGGCTTGACCCCCAGGACCGGCCGCCGCCGCGAAAGGCGATCCCGGGGAGCCCTCGCCTCCGCCCGGGGGTGCTGCCCCGCCGCCACCGTGGCCCATGATGTGGTCTATAGAGAAGGAAGGCCTCTGCCCGGCCCCGGCGCCCCCGCCGCCCGCACCACCGCCCGCGTCTGTCTTGAGGCCCTGGCGCAGGAGTGCGGTAGACAGACCGGCCGCGGTGCCGGCTGCGGGAGGGCTCAGCGACGCGGGATAGAAGGCTTTGGCGCACCCCAGCTCTGCGCCAAGGAAGGCTGGCAGGCCTGCGGGGCCAGGGCCCGACCCTGCGCCCGGGGCAGGCGCGGGGGCCGGAGCCGAGGCTGCGCCCGCGAACACCGAGGCCGTCGGAGGTCCGGGTGGAGGAGCAGCGGCGCGGCCTGGGGGCACGGACAGCTGGCAAGGCGCGGTAGCGGCGGCGAAAGCGAAGGCGTGCGGGTGCGGATGCGGGTGCGGGGCTGGGCCGGGTGGGGGTGCGCTGTAGGCCGGGAGCGCCAAGCCGTAGCCGTAGCCGTAGGCGCCGTAAGCGGCGAAGCCCGGCAGGAAGGCGCCGGGGTCCCCCGCCGCCGCAGCCCCGCCACGCAACAGCAGCTCGGGATGAGGGTGCGCGTGTGGATGCGGCGGCGGTAGCGGCTGCCGCTTGAAGCGCTTGCGGCGCCGCAGGAAGCTGCCGTTGTCGAACATGTCGGCCGACTCCGGGTCGAGCGTCCAGTAGTTGCCCTTGCCCGGGTTGCCCGGCTCGCGGGGAATCTTGACGAAGCAGTCGTTGAGCGAGAGGTTGTGGCGGATGCTGTTCTGCCAGGCGGGGAACTTCTCCCGATAGTAGGGGAAGCGGCCGCTGATGAACTCGCAGATCTCGCTCAGCGTCAGCCGCTTCTTGGGGCTCTGCAGGATGGCCATGGTGATGAGCGCGATGTACGAGTAGGGCGGCTTCACCAGCGGGCTCCGCGTCGCCGCGCCCCCCGACGGCGGTCCCGGCCCGGGCCCCGCGGCGCCCCGGGCCGCCGCCGCAGCAGCCGCGCCTGTCCCGGGGCTTCCCGCTGCGGCCGCCGCCCCCCGGGGCGCTAGAGCGCGGGGCTCGCCGTCCGAGCAGCCGCCGGACTCCTCCTCGTCCTCGGCTGCGTCGGCCTCGGCTTCCTCCGGAGGAGGCTCGGGGCCGTGGGGGAGCACGTCCCGGGGGGCGCGGGGCCCGGAGCGGGCAGGGAGCTCCCCCCCACCGCTGCCGCCGCCGCCGCCCACCACGTCTATGTCTGCGTCGGCCTCGGACAACGCGGCCGGGGAGCTCTCGGAGGACATGATCTCGCAGCAGCAGCTGCCCAGGGTCATCGTGCCGCCGCCGCCACCGCCGTTCTCCGGCTCCGCTCCGGCCGCGGCTCGGGCTCCGCCGCGCTGCTTCTGGGGCGAGAGTGTTTTGCGCGCGGGCGGGGAGGGGCGGGGGACTGAGGAGGGTAGGGAGGGGTGTCCCCCCCCAGCTCCGCAGCGCCCCCTCGTGGCCCAACTCCCCGCTCTCACCTCCCGGTGAGCACCCGACTGGCGGTTCTCCCCGCCGCCCCGGGAGCCGAAGCCCGGCGCCCGCACCCGGGGCGTGGGCGGGAGGAGCTGAGGCTTCCCCTGACCCTGGCGGGTCTCGGTCCCCAGTGCCCCCGGAATGGGCGGAGGGGGGTAGGGGAATTTGTCCCTCCCGCCTCGCGGCTGCCTAAGGCGGAAGAGCGCGAACCCGGGGCGGAGCTCCCCGAGCGCGGTGGGGCGGGGCGGGAGGGGGCGGGAGGACTGCCTCGGCGGAGGGGCCCGGCGGGAACGAACGGCGGCCACAGGCGGGAGCTGGCTCGGGTGGCCGGAGGCGGGTCCTCCTCTGCCTGCAGAGCAGATCCCGCACAAGCTCCGCTCCCCGGAGCCGCCGCCTGGAACCAGTGCGCTCAGCCTCTGGATGCTGAGGTTCACGCGGGCGCCATCCGGCGCAGAGAGAAGTAGGGACAGCCCCCCACCCTTCATCTATCCACGGCAGCGCCCGGGGCCACCAAGGCCGAAGCGCAGTTGGAGCGCGAGCGGGAGCCTGAGACCGCCGGACCGAAGCCGCCCAAGCGGGGCCCGCCGGATCCAGAGCGTCTTCCGGCCCAAGGGGAGACGCACTTGAATGATCGAGAGGAGCAAACTTGGCGCTCTCAGCCTCGGGCCTCGGAGAGGTGAGAGATTCCGGCTGCGCCCCTCTTCTCCCTTCCAAAGCCGAGACCCCGCCATACATTCTCTTGTCGCGTCGCAGGACCCCAGACGCAGGAGTGTGTGCGGGGAGACCCGGGGAGCGCGTCGCCTGATCGTCGCCCTCTCCCCGAAGCTTCTGTGCTGCGCTTCGGCGGTATTCCAGGGGCGCGCACGGGTCCCTCGCTCTGAGTTTGTCGGCAGTCCGCCCCTTTCGGTCCGGGTGTCCGTTTGTCTTGGGCTCTGTGACTCTGTGTCTTTCGCCTTCGGTGAATCCCTGCCTCGTTTCCTGTGGAAACCGTGCATTTGTTTGGGTGTTTCTTCGTGGGTCCGAGAATCCCTCGCTCCATTTCCCTACCCCCAGCCGCACTGCAGGGCTGCCCGCCCTTTCTGGCCGGACTTGTAGACTCTACGGACCGGCAACAGGACCCCTAAAGACACCTTCCTCAATGAGCCCTGACCTCAGCCCCAGGCCAACGTTGCCTCGTCTCTCAGGAGCCCCTGCACACAAGGTTGGTCCTTGCCCTTCTTCTTACCAGCCGGGTTTCTGCCCAGCCCATTAGGCTCCTTTCTCTCCTGGCCAGGAACCCAACATCCAGTAGACTGGGCCCATCTCAACCCTGAGGGGTGACAGGGGTAATGGGCATGGTCGTGAGCAAGAACTGAGCTGATGGACAGGCCGCTGCTCCGCCAGCGCCGCGCAGTGGTCAAAGCTCCGGCATGCGAGGCCTGAGACCCAGCTGCTGTCCTCTGTCATAAGGCTGTATGACAGCTACCAGGCTACTTCCCCTACCCAGCCTCAGTTTCCTGCTTTGCCTAGGAGTTAAGAGCAGAAACCCTGACGTTAAGCTGCTGGGATTCTGGTCCTCACTCTCTTATTTACCGGCTCTGTTATGTTGGATACATTTCTTTAACTCTTTGTGCTTCTGTTTCTTCCTCTGTAAAAATGAGATTTAAAAGAACCTACTTCTGGGCACCTGGGTGGCTCAGTGGGTTAAGACTCTGCCTTTGGCTCAGGTCATGATCTCAGGGTCTTGGGATCGAGCCCCGCATTGGGCTCTCTGCTCAACAGGGAGCCTGCAAAAAAGAAAAAAAAAAGAAAGAAAAGCACCTACTTCATGACTAATACCTAAAAGTTCTGTCACTCTAGGCTACTTATGAAGAGGGTATTGGGAGCACTTTGCAGACTCTTGGGGAGAGAGAAGACAGGCAGGGGTAGTCTCCCACCTGGATCTCAAGCTCTGGTCTAGCCCCCCACTGGGTTACCCCTACTGGGATAACGGTTATCTAACCCTCTGTGGTCACTGCGCTGAATCAGATCCCCTGTAGAGAGGTGCTGGGAGCAGGGTGGGAGGGATCTCCTGGCCCCTACAAGCTGTAACTCAACAGGGTTGATGTGGGGGCAGATACATTCTTTCCTCTAACAGTTTCCAGTCTTTGGAATAATCTAGTGTAAATCTAACTTTCCCATTCCACGGTTGGGACAACCAGAGGCCCAGAGGAGGGAAGGGACTCACCTAGGCTCCTGCAAGATAGAGCAGGGCCAGGTGCTTATCACTTAATCTTCGTAATGGAGGTCTTTATCCTTTCAAGCCATCTGGCTGAGAGCAGAGGAGAGTGGAAGCAGGTCTGGCTGCTCCTATCCAGGGAGAGAAAGTCCTCTGTGGCCCCTACACACACTCCTCAGACCAAGGGGCCACCTGATGTGCAGGGTCTGCCTAAACAGGCTGTCCTCAGGAAGGAGAAAAGTGGTCTCGTCCTCAAACCATGGACGAGCAGTTAGGCAACGGTAGTGGCCTTGGGGGATTGGAATTTTCTAGGTGATAAGGCCCTCCAGAGAAAAAGGATTGTGGGGGGGGCACTTTGGAAAGAAATGTTTTGCATGAGTCCAAATTAACTCACATACCTAGGGTTGCCAGGTTTAGCAGATTTATTTTATCTGGTTACCTTACTCATACCGCAAGCTCGTGTATTACTTCGTGGAGATCTCACTCGAACTCACAGATATCCCACACTGTCTACCACACATCAGCTCCAGCCTGGCTCTGCTCTGCTAGTAGCTGAGAAAATGGGGAGGAAAATCAACATTGGTCTCATCTTATTACACCCCACCTTCTGAACGTTTCTAAAATGACAGGCAGGAACCAGTCACTTCCCTCCTCGCCAGCACTCTCGGGTTTCCCAAGCTCCAACCTCCTGCCCAGCTTCAGGGTCAGACTGGCTGAAGCATTTTGTGCCGGTGTAGCCCAGGTTCCAGAGTGCAGGCAAGACTCTGAGGAGCAGCTGCTAGCCTTTGCCTCTGCCTGGCTCTCCTGCAGGCTCGCTGCTGCTCAGACTCAGGTTGGGGGAAAGGGATACAGGCCCCTAGCCCTTGTTCTGCAATGTGGGGGTGGAACATGATCTTAAGGAATCGTCCAGACCCTTCAAACACACGTATACTTTTCCAGGAGTGCAAACAGGCTCAGAGGTCATGTGACAGCCAGGCTTTTGAAGTGCTGCTCCCAATTCCCAGGGTTGGCTTGGACACAGGTGTCCAGACTCACAGGCCAGAACTCCTTTACTTATCCAAGTAATGCTGCTTAGCCCCTGACCAAGCTTGGGAGAGGTGTTTCTGGCAACCTCTCATCCCTCCTAAGGTTTTAGTCTAGTCTCCAAGCCTAGATTTGTCTTGAACAATGTCAGGAGGAGGTGAGTGGGGGGCTAGGAGAAGGTCCACGAGGACCTTTGGAATGCATTCAGTTTTCTGCACTTCCTCCAGGCACCAGGCTTTCCCACCTGTGGGCTCAGCTTCTGGTCACATTTTGCTATCTGGGTGACCCTGTCACTTCCCTCCAGGGAAAACCTATGTTTCAGCCCCCGGGTCCTGAAGCCTCCAAGAAGCAGGAGGCCACAGGCTCTGTGGGTCTTGGCTACAGTGTCACTAGTGGGGTCTGGCCTCTTCCTTCCTCTGCCTTACTATTTTGCCACCTCCTTCGCGCAGCCAAAAGACAACTGGAGGCTTTGGGGGGGCGCCTTTTGGGAGGGAGGTCCACCCCCAAAATGCTCCGGCAACCGGGAGTTGTTGCATGTTCACTGTAATGTGTTGCTAGCTATCCGTGCTGTCCCTCCCTTCATGGCTCCTCTCTTGCCTCCTTATGGTCGCCCTGGACATACTGTTCTGGACTAGGGGAAAACGACAGCTATCAGATGGTTTTGAGAATCTAATGAAGTCCAGTCGCCAACGAGGCGAAGATCGGCCCTGAGCTAAGGGGGAGGCGGGGACGCGGAGCCGAGCGACCTCACGCGCGGCCTTCCCGCCGTGTGAATTCCGCGAGCACAGCACAGCCTCCGCCGGACAGGGGGACCCCACGCGCGCACACTTATCTAATTTTATTCACAAACTCAGCCTCAGGGAAAGCTGCAAGACGCGCGCAGTCGCCCCTCTTCCCGTTCCGCCACCGGGCTGCAGCTCTGCGGTGGGGAGACAGTTGTTTGGCTGAAGCCCGAACATCCCCGATCCTTTTCTTCACCCAGATCCCCGCCTGTTCCTGAGCGATCGGCTCCCTCGGCGGGAGACTCCAGATCGGGAGACCTGCGGGGACGAACCTCAGGCGGCGGGGCTCCCCTCACACAGGAGCGGGACCCCGGGTCAGAGTTCAGAGAGAGGCCGGACCCACAGCAAGCACAGAAATGACAGGGCTTCCCGCGTGTGCGCCTTCGCCCCAGCCGACCACCCGCCCGACCCAAGCGCCTCTGAACTTCTCCCCACACCTCCACGGACCCTCCACTTCTCCGAGGAAATGTCTTTCTCTCCTTTCACCAGGCCCGGGCCCGGTCGCCTCTTGGCACCCCTATCCCGGGACGACGTCGTAGGGGGCTCGCTTGAGCCCGGTGCGGCCCCAGCCCTGCGCCGCAGTTGAGACCGGGACGAGCTTCGGAGCCTGTCGACTCTGGTTCGCGGGAAGAGGGTTGCGGGCCCAGGCGAGGGTGAAAACAGCTCGGCTCTGCGGCCGCCCAACCTGGAGCCCTGGCTTCGCAGCGACCGCGGTGTGACAAGCTCCCCTAGCTGGGGAGACGCACAGCTGCGGGCAGGGAAGAAGGGGACGCTTCCAGGTGTGTCGGAGCGTCAGCCCCAGGTCTGAGCGCTCCTACTAAGTGCGCCCTGGGTTCCTGCGAACGAGGGTCTGTTTCTCCGTCCCTCGGAGGACGGAGCTGTTTCTCCTCCCTCTGCGTGCGTGTGCCCCTCCCGACGGCGGTGGCTCTGTGAGCCCGTCCGACCCGCGCCTGTCCCGACTGCTCCCCTGCCAACCGCACGACCTGCACGGGGACTGCCCTGGAAGCCTCGCCTTCCAGACACACCGCTCTGCCCCCGAGCCGGAAGCGGCGCGACGTGGCTGGGCCTGCAACCTATTCCAGGCCCGCAGCGTGACCCTGGCGGGGAAGGAGGATGCGTGAGGGTGCAAGCCTCGGTGTGTGTTTGGGACGAGAGCGGGGAGAGAGGACAGCGCACAGGCAAGGCGCGGCGGAGAGCGGGCAAGAGTGTAGCGGCGGCCGCGTGCCCACCAACTGCGCCGCCCTCTGGGGCCGCGGGACGCCGGGACCCGGACGCCCTTCCTCAGCCCTGGAGTGGGGCAAGGGGGGAGGGAATGGAGCGGGGGGCCTAGCCGTCCGAACCCGGTAACCGACGCAACATACACACACGCCTTCGCGGTTAGCCTTTTGGAGCTCCAAGCCCGTGCGGAGCCGCGTGAGACCCACAGAAGCAAAGCGAGGGGACCAGGAGTCCCGGCCTTGCCGGGTAGACGCCGGTGACGGATTCCTGGGGAACAGCGACCTCTGGCGGAGCGCCGCGTCCACGCAGAGAGTCAGGAATAGGAGGACCGGGTCTAGGACCAGAGGGCCCTTTTTCTACCCACCCCTTTGGCAAAGTCATCCAGAGACTCATAAAATCTGGACTCCTCTTTGCTCATGCTTGCTTCCTTTCCCAACCTGTACTCATGCTTAAGATCCTTGCTCAAATCCCGCCTCATCCAGAAAGAAGGCTTCTTGAAAGCCCAAAGCATCTTGCCTTCTTTCTCTGATCTCTCAGAACTGAAAAGCTGAACCCTTGACAAGAGCGCTGGCACCCCAGTGCTGCACAGCCGACCTGCTTCCTGCCTCGCCCTTCTCCAAAAGACCGTTAATCCATGCACTCCACCCACCCTTTGCACTGCATGCTGGGTGTGCTGTTTTTCTTTCCCTTCAGTAAATAAAAGACTGAAGTCATTTATCCCAAAATTGGACTGCAGGCTTTCAAAGTCCGTTTCCCAAGGGTGGAAACCCAGAGGGTAGGCTGACTTGCCCAAGGTCACACAGCAAATTGGTAGCAGAGGCGGAACTAGATCCCTAACCTCTCATTTCCCAAGCCCAGATCCCTCTCCATTTCACCAAGATGTAGGGAAGGGCTTATTTTGAGGGGTAAGGCCTGGTTGGGGGAGTCCAGGACGGGGGAAACACAGGAGAGAATGGGGTGGAGGGGGGCACCGCTCCAGGATGGGGCAGGAAAGAAGGAAGAGAGGACAAAGCTGCCCTGGAAACTTGTCACTTGTCACTTGCTTTCCTCAAACAGTCACTTGCTTTCCTCAAGCCCAGCGCAGATCAAGCTACTTTGAAGGACTCTAAATGTCAGGGGTTGGCTAAGTGTCTTCCATTAGGAGGTGGGTGGGCTGGAGGCTGGACACAGGGCCAATACCGCCCTTCCCTCTGCCCTGGGAAGGGGAAGATGGGCTAAGAAATCTCTGCTAACACACACCCAGGGGTTGCTGCTGAGACCTCCAAGCAGCAGGAGGAGGCCCCCTGGTGCTTGCAATTAGAACCTTAAAGGAGAAGCTGGGAGGCCCCAGTGATAGCTGCTCCCAGCTGCTTTGCTTTCAGGGAATCCTGTGCTTGTCTGCACAGGTGGCCCCTGCCTGTGTGTCCTGTCACCCCCCCCCACACACACACACACCAACTCCTGCACTCCATTCAAAACCGCTTTCTCTCACTCACCCCGTTACCATTGCCTGCTGCTCACTCCTGCCAGGCTCCGCCCTCCTGATCCTCTGCCCATTTCAAATGTCAGACTTGAGATGCTTCCCCCCAACAACACCGCCCATTGGCCAGGCTATGAAGGGCTCCTGCCTGTGTGCCCCCAAAACACTTGGCTCCCTCCACTGTCATCATTTATCTTCCAGTCTGTCGCCCTCTATAGACTGTTCCTTGAGAACACTCATTATGTTGCCTTCATCCTCATGTTTCCTCCTCTATAAAGTGGGGTAATAATTGTACCTACCTCACTGAGTTCTTGTGAAGATTAAATGAGCTAATGCTTATAAAGCCCTCAGTCCAGTGCCTGAAACTGTGAAAGGGCTCATCAAACGTTTCTCATCATTATCACTCTGCCTCCTGCCAGACAAAAACCCAACACATAGTAGGTATTCAGTGAATGTTAGACGTGTGGATACAGGATCGAATGAGTAATGAATGACCGTGTGCCAAATTTCTCCCTCTTGTCTGGGACTCCCCAGACAGCTTCTATCACCAGTGGAAATATGTGTTCTTTGAAAACAGACATTGTTTCTCCCCCAGCAGTTCCCAGCTGGGGATGGGAATGAAGAGAGCACGTTCCCCTGTGAGAGGGAGTCTTTCCATGGTCCCTGACACAGCATTCATTGGATTTCTCTCTTGTGTTCTCTGCCTTGGTTTCCTTCTTTTAAAAAGGTTGTGACTAATCAAACCAGCTAAAACCTGACAAAATCTTCCAGGGGCTCCCTGTTGCTTATAAGACAAAACTCACTCTCCTTA
This sequence comes from Mellivora capensis, assembly GCA_004024625.1. NCBI lineage: Eukaryota > Metazoa > Chordata > Mammalia > Carnivora > Mustelidae > Mellivora > Mellivora capensis. The sequence continues at coordinate 92,279 of PISX010001940.1, read as the reverse complement.
GCATGATGAACTGAACATGTTTGGGGGTATCCCATCTCTCTGTTGGATAAGACTTCCCTTCCTATGGTCCACATGGTCCTGTTGGGACTGTCCAATGATGTGTCCTTCACACTGACTTCCAAGAGTAGACAGCCAACCCAGCAGGATCAACCATAATATTGCAAACCCAAGGCCTAGCAATTTGTATTGGCAGGAGTAAGTGACCTAAACCAAGCCAGTCACTCCTTCTTTAAGATTTGATATATGGACTCTGGGACTTCAGGAGGGGTGCTTCTCCTTTTGGACTGGAAGATCACATGGACAATGCTGTTTGACATGGAAGCCCATACACAGGGGGAAAACAGCTTAAAGAGAGAGACAGCTTAACAACAGTGCTGCATCCACTGGCTCTGCCCAAAAACTAGAACCCTTAGACTTTCCAAACCCTCTAAAGATATTCTCCCTTCTCTTAAGCTACTTGTAATGATGTTCTGCTAGTTTGAGTTGAATTTCACGAAGAGCAGAGCCACAAGAGAGAAGGATTCTGGGTCCCTGAAACCTTTGAGGTACATGCCGCCCTGAACTGCCTCACAGACTTATGGGAAAAGGAAACACATTTCAATAGGGGTTAAGCCACTGTTGTGGAATTTTCCTGGGTGGGAGGGGGTTGTGGCAGTGGTGGTGGAGTCTGTAACTCATAACTGAACTTAACCCTAATTATTAACAGGAGGGGGGTGGGAAAGATGCCCTATAGACACAAAAGACCAGTTTAGGATCATTACCCTGGAGGATAAAGGGCTCAGGGTTGACACAGCTGCCATCTTCAAATCTCTATAGGGCTGACCTGGAGCATAGAGACCAAGGTGGAAGGGAGCCTGAAGGTTGTCAGGAGACTCAGTGTCTGGGACTCCATGGAAGGAGAGCCTTCTAATAGGGCTGTCGCTCAGAGAGTTGATAGGCTATACTGATGGGAGTGAGCACCCCATCACTGGAAGCGTGTGAGCTGCGGCTAGGTAGTCACTGGATAGGAGTCTAGGTACAGCAGACAGACTATAAGTCTTAGAGATGGGTTCAGATCATGCTTCCATCATGTATTAGTCTCCAACGAATAACCTTTCTAAGCCCCAGTGTCCTTGTTTATGAAGGATCTAGAGAGCTGGGTCAGAGACAGAAACCAAGGAAATTTCCTAGCCTGTCACTTCACAGAGACTCCTGACACCTAGTATTCTAGCGGGGGCCAACTATAGGTCAGGAAGCCTCGGCGAGGATCCTTGCTGACCTCTCCAGCCTTGACATTTTTGAGTATGCCTGCTCCAATCTGCTAGCAGGATGGACCTCTGCCTGGTTTGTTCCCGAGACCAGAGAGGAGCAGTGGAGCCTGAGTTGAGGGGCCCGAGATCGCCTCCCATCCCTGCTGCTCCTCTCCCAGGTCCTCTACTTCCTCATCTGACATGTAAGAAGGGTATCCCCTGTTTTGAACAGTCTGGCTCAGAAATCAGGACTCTTAACTACCGTGCCCTACCCACAATTCCAAAGGTGAGTGAGTGCCATTCACAGCAATACTAATAACCATGTTTCTGCGTGGTCTTGACCTGCTCAAGGCTCGTGCTCATCCTGATCTCTGTCAGCCAGAATGGTACCATCTGCTACATGAGCTGACACCACAGGCCTGAGCCAACCCAGACACTACTGGGCTCCTGAGGGCCTTGTTTTATGACATCAGTTTGGCTCCCCCTTATTCACATGAATGCCTCTCACAGGGCACTTCTTCCTGGGTCTTCCTTCACCCTCTTCCCCCCACAAAGCAGGCCTCTCCCAGTGAAATGGGAAATCCAAGGCCAGAGAGGAGCAGATCTTAGAACATGACCCAATGATCAGAAGGAGGTCACAATTGGGGATGAGGGGTGGCAGAGAAGAGTAGACAGCAGCATTTGGCAGGAGGCCTGGAGGCTTAAACAGTGGAGGTCTGAAGACCGAGCTTCCTACACCTGCCACTGATGCCCAAGGCTTGGAGAATGGAAGGGAGAAGGAGCCATCACTCTGGACAGATTGGCGGCCCAGGCACAGACCCCACCCCTGGTGGAGGTGGCAAGTACCCAGGCTTCTCAGATCCAGAGGCCAAACCATCTGGTGAGGGACTCTAGTGAGAGGTTCTGAGGGGAAGGTCACGGGGAAGAAGGCAGCGAGGTTTGGGAAAGTGGAATTCTGACCACAGTCACCAAGGGTTCCTTTGAGAAATAAAGTGGACACTGCCCAGAGAGCCGGTGTGGACATAGGGGGCTTGGTGTGCTGACAAGGACTGCGTGGAAATGCACTTCCAGGAACTTTTCCTGCAGATAGACCTGCATACATGGGACACATGCTGGCTCTCACTGCAGCCGGTTCCAGAACACCAAAAGGTGGGAAACAGTGTAAGTGTCCATTGACAGGGGGTTGATCAAGCAAGTAATGGCACATCCCATAAGGAAACAGTATGTTGTGTAAAATAAAATTTAAAAAGTTCTTTATTGATCTGGAAAGAGTCCAAGATATTTTATTGAGTGAAAAAATTCAAGATACTTAACAGTGTAAAAACATTATGCTTCCAGTTGTGTCTTTAAAGGAGAAAATAATGTCTATTTATTTTGTTTTGCACATGCAACAAAAATATCTAGGAGTATGAATAAAAAACTAATAAACATTATCTGTTGGGGCAAATAAATGGGGAACAAAAATGGAAGAGAGACTTTTCACTGAATACTTTTTTATAAGTTTAAAGCCAAGAGAATGTATAGCCAATCCAACAATTGAATAAATACTTTAAGCAAACAATGGAATCATCCAAATGAGTAAGGCAGAGTATGTAGAACATATGAGTAATAAAAACTGTAACTATGTGGTAAACACTTTCTATGGGCTCCAATCCAAAAATATGGCTGGTGGCTAATGTGAAAGGCAGGGACATTTAAGCCCGATCTAGTGGGTGCCTATGGGTGCTAGCCTGTCAACCATCAGGGAAGTAGGAAGTAGGCAAATCTACTAGCTAGGACCCCAAACTTTCTACCTTAGCCTTTTCCTCTTCTCTTTCCATCCTTTCCCTATTTCTGCCTCTTGTCTTGGTTCCGCCGAAATTGTTTTGGAAGTAGTCAGAGTTTTTTAGCCAGCCAGGCTGGACAGGGATTAGGACGGAGGAAAGGGGGTTTCATAGAAACTGGAATAGCAGATCTTCTCCCTTCCTTCAAAACCCCAAACCAGAGCTTACCTCCTTCAGGAAGCCTTCCTTGTGAAGCCCACCAAGCCCCGGTCCCTACACAATTCAGGAACCAGTCCGATGCCTAAGCTAGGGCCTGTGTAACCCTCAAGCAGGGTCCAGACCTCTTGTCTTTAATTAATCTCCAGCCCCCAAACCTCAAGCCCAGCCTCCAGACAAGAGGTATCTCAGGGCGTCTGGGTTGCTCAGTGGGTTAAGCCTCTGCCTTTGGCTCAGGTTATGATCTCAGGGTCCTGGGATCGAGTCCCGCATCGGGCTCTCTGATTGGCAGGGAGCCTGCTTCCTCCTCTCTCTCTCTCTCTGCCTGTGTCTCTGCCTACTTGTGATCTCTCTCTGTCAAATAAATAAATAAAATCTTTAAAAAAAAAAAGAGGTATTTCAGGCCAAAGTCCAGTGTGTCCAGCCCTAGCGAGGCTGCCCAGTGAGGGAAACAGGGTTGAATATCCTCATCCACCATCACAATGGCTTTAGCATTTACAAAAGCATTATCACTCTGGCAGATAGAGCAAGGCTCTTTCAGAAGAGACTGAGGCTGAGCTCAAGGCAGAGGCTTCAACTGGTGAGTGACCAAGGTGACCTACATGCTCCCTCATCTTGTCAGCACTCTGCATACAATATTGTCACCCACCTATATTTGACTCCTCTGAGCAGGGCAGTGTCTGATTCGTCTGAGTCCTTAGCTGGGGAGGAACACACAGTCACGGAGCTTGGAGAGTGCTGGGAATGGCTGTGGAAGACAGAGGAAGGAAAGGGGTTGCCTAAGTGCTTGACCAGACCCCAGATTTCCTGACCTCAGCCCAGCACGCTTTCCTCTATTTCCCTTTCACAGAGTAGATCAATTCTTGGCAGCTGGGGCTGCCTACCCCATTCCAAGCTCCCCTACAATGGGGCAGCTACCAAGGGTTGCCAAGAAGAATGGAGGAGGACGGGAGACCTGGGAGCGCCTCCCAGGCAAGGTGGTAACTGAAGCCAATTTTTCCTCTTCCACACCAAGCAACTGGGTTCCTCACTGGAGCAAGTGACTTTCAGCAGCAGAAGCCACTCCCAGCCCCAAACAGCATCCAAATGGATCCCGGTCAGGTGCATACAAGGTGGCCAATAGGTGGCGCTTTTGTCTCCACAAAAATGGTGAGGGGAGAGGGAGGGAGGAGGGGTGTACCGGGAAAGGGGTCTGAGTCAGGGATCCCAGAAGGGGCGGGGAGTAGAAAACTGAAAGTAAAAGGAACCTAAAACTTGTCACTTGGCTTGGAATGTACCTTTCAAGATCAGGGCTGGGGAGGGGGCCGTGGAGGGTATGTATATTAGGGTGAATGGAGGGATTTGGGCAGGCTTTGGAGCCAAGTTTCTACTTCCATTTGCTTCTTCCTCACAGGCAGAGAATGACTTTGGAGTTAAGTGTACCTGGAATCAAGTTCTGAGTCAATAACTTTGTAGCTTGACCTGGGTGAGTCCCTTAACTTTTATGAGCCCCAATATCATATCCTGTAAATTGGAGCTGATAATTCTAATAGTGTCACTCTGCATTCCAGGAATAAACTGTATTTGATCATCTTTTTTTTTTTTTTTTTTGTAATACACTACTAGATTCAATTTGCTGATATTTCATCAAGGAGCTTTGAATCTGCTTTCATAGGTGGGAATGGCTATGTTTTCCATCCTCTCCCCTTCTTTATCAAGCTTTGAAAAGGTCATTAAATAGAATTGGAATGACTTCCATTTCTTCAGTGTTCCAGAACAATTTATATAACTATACATTATATACATATAATATATAATATATAACTATATTATCAAAGAAAAATACATTCCGTGATGGTTTCACAGAATTCATGGGCAAAACCAACTAGCCTAGGTGCTCTCTGGTGGGCACAAAGGAGGGACAGTTTCTGACAGTGTTTTCTCTTTCTTCTGTACTAATGGGTCTATTGAGATTAATCACTCCTTGGATCAGTCAAGCCAGACAAGGTGGTCTACCAGTCAAATGACCACCCCAAACTTTCAGAGTCAGCATGAGGCTACAATTATATGGCAAATTTGTAACCTCTGTGGAATAGGAAGATTTTAGCCAATGGTTGATTTTTTTCCCATACCTTTGTTTTTCTGTTTTTGTTTTTTAAAGATTTTACTTATTTATTTGACAGAGAGAGAGAGAGAACACAAGTAAGGGGAGCGACAAGCAGAAAGAGAGGGAGAAGTAGGCTTCCCGCTGAGCAGGGAGCCCAATCCTAGGATCCGGGGATCATGACCCAAGCCGAAAGCAGTTGCTTAACCAACTAAGCCACCCAGGCACCTCTTTTCTATAGCTTTGTGTACCTATTTTCCTCCATCACCATGGCTACCTCCTCCAAGCTACCATCCTTCTCTGCCTGGATACTACAGTAGCCTTGTCATTGGTCTCCCCACCCCACCCTATTCCAGATCCCCTCTAATAGTTTATTTAGGGCTATGAAATTTCCTCTAACCACAGGTTTGACTATATTCTGCAGATTTTTTTTTAGGATTTTATTTATTTATTTATTTGAGAGAGAGAGCATGACCAGGGGTAGGGACAGAGGGAGAAGCAGACTCCCCACTGAGCAGGGCGGCCTGATGTGGGGCTCGATCCCAGGACCCTGGGATCATGACCTGAGCCAAAGGCGGCCAATTAACAACTGACTTAGCCACCCAGGTGTCCCTATCCTACAAATTTTAATACGTACTATTCTCACCTTTATTAATTTATGGATGGTCTGTAGTTTCAATTTTCCTCTAACCTGAGAGTTATTTAGGTAAGCATTTTTAAATTTTCAAAGGCCTCATTCAAAATGTGGTCCAAGAACATATTCTTATAGGAATTTATGAACATTTTTGGTTATTGTTTTCATTTCAATAGTGATCTTAAACACATTCATATAAGCATATAATGAACCACTTACATGACCTCCTGATATAAATATCAGAGATCTGATTATTTAGAGTCCTCATTTACATTTATTGTCAAGTACTACTTCTTTAATCTGGAGACAAGGCAAAAAACAACGTTGACTTTATAAGTAAATGCTGCATTTGGGCCAGTTGGTGGCATGGCCTGCCATATGAGGGAAGGCTTGCTCTTCATTCAAAAGAAAGCAATGGGAGGGGCACCTAGGTGACTCAGTTGGTTAAGCTTCTGACTCTTGATCTCAGCTCAGGTCTTGATCTCAGGGTCATGAGTTCGAGCCCCATGTTGGAAAAGAAAGAAAGGAAGGAAGGGAAGGAGGGAGGGAGGGAGGGAAAAGAAAAGAAAACAATGGAGGATGAATTTAATCATTGTGGTTTAAGGCACACCAAACCCAAAAGACCTGTAATGGAGCAGTCAAGGCCACATTATGGTGCAAATGGTGCATATGGTGCAAATGTTTCAGCAAAATGGTATCTTCTTTTACATATGATTAATGTTAAATGAATTTTTATTTTGTAGCTCTGTTTGAATTTAATTTGTGAATAAATTTTTGTTTTCCAGTTGCATAAGAGACACAAGTCTAAGGATGTGATACCTGCCCATGTTAAATGACATTATAATAAAAAGTAAGGTCAATACTGGGGGTCCACAGAATTTTTTTGTTTAAAAGAAGACCACTGTAGCCTCCTGTATCTTGCAAAATCCTCTCCAACCTCATCTCCCAGAGAGGTCCTTCACATGGGCTTAAAACCAAACCAGTCACTAAGAGTAGAAGGTTTTCCATGTTGTGAATTTTTTCCCTCTGCCTTCCCAAGTGAAAGCCCACGGGCATGAAAAATTGTCCAAAGGAGGCTCTCCGTTGATCTGCTTACCTGTGTCCCTTCCAAGGATGTCAATGTACTCAATTTTCCCCGTGCCAGCATGATGTTGGCCACTTTCTTGAACTGGGTCCAATAGACCTTCTAACCAGCTCAGCACCATCCTGGGACCAAAGCCATCCTTCCGATCCTGTCCCAAGTCCTCCTAAGTCGGGAGGCTGCCCCCTCAGCTCACCTATATATTCCTGTAAGACACTCAGAACTGTCCCCTGCCTTAATCCTCCTGCCAAAACATGTATCCCTCATTTCCATAACACTGACCCACCTTCCCAGCTTCCCCATACACAAGGTATACTGAACCCATATAACAACCTTCCATTCCCCTCTTCCTAAACCCCCCAAAATAAGTCTACAAAGATACAGCTTTGACTCAAACATTTCATAGTCAAAGTGCACACTTAGCTTCTCATACTACATGAGTATGAGAGTATCCTGCCTAATCATCTTAATTTCAGAAATGTGAAATTTCCCCCCCAAATTTACCTCAACTGAAATAAATAAATCAAGAAAAAGGATGATGTGGGATCCAGGAAGCAGAGAATCCAACACCGGATAAAGATGGAGGGAATTGGGGCACCTGGTGGCTCAGTGGGTTAAAGGATCGAGC